>JAVSBS010011442.1:0-21647 GCA_033124195.1 Coracias cyanogaster | reverse complement strand
ACACTGGGAAGGTGCCAACCTCCTCCTCCTCCTCCCTGTCCAGTTTCTTCTCAGCACACTGAAATTTTGCATTTGAGATTATATGGGGGATGACACAATTTTCACTTGCTCATTTATTCTCTGTATTCAACCCTTAAGAGCTAGCTCTTAAAATACCAGTCTTGCTTTGAAGGATATTACTTCATTAGCATCGCTTTTGGTAAAAGGTCTTTAAGAGGCAGACGATTCAGCCTCTGGAGTACCCATCTTCTCTGCACTCCCTAACCACAACACTCATTTTCCCAAACCAAGCACATCTCAACAAGTTAGGTTAGGTTCACGGACATAAAAAGTTAAAACTCTCATTTATTTCCATACTTTTTTTTTTTTACTCCTAAGCCATGCTAAACACTTTCACATGTTTTATGCCAGATACTGAGATGAAACATTTTTTATAAACCTTTTTTTTTAATTGCTATATTGTCCAAGAGCCAGAAACCATCATAGGAAACACTCCTACTGCACTGGGAGCTGTGCAAATGAACCCAAAGATTATGCTGTCTCTGAGATAAAGACTCACATTCCCACCAGATATATTTCTTCTTCATAAAAAGGGAGCAGTGCTGTGCACCAAGACAATGAAACCCCAGAAATGCTGCACAAACAAAGTCCATTGGTGCTGTAGACACCTGCCTACTCTTCACAGAGAAGCAGCAGCAGTAGCAGCTGTCTTGATAAGGCCAGGTTAGCTTAATGCAATGGCACTAGCATGTGATGGAATACTTGGAAATAGCACTTCCAAGCTTCTCTATACCTACTAGCAACAAAGAAGATTCAAGGAACTGGTCAGAAGTTCACCTGCAAACTTTCAGGTCATAAATTCCAGATCTTGTAAGAAATTACTCAAACTTATTAATAAGTTCAGAGCAGTCCAGCAGCTCACAGGAACAGAGTATAGTGGGTCAAAGACTACACCACAAGTCGTCTTCACCTGGCAGAGTCACTAAACAGCTAAGGAGTATCTAGAAAATGAGTGCACACTTATTCTGAGAAGGGCCTCTTCTGCATCAAACTTGGAATATAAAGAAGTATGAGAATCCCCCGCCTCTTGCCCCCTGCCAAGTCTTCTCTATGGTTATTAGTTTCCAGCTAGACACAGACATTTGAGTCAGAAAAACAACTTTTCACATTTCTGTAAAGAACTGTTTAATACTGCAATAAAAAACAGCCTTGATTTTCACTGGTTCTGAGAGTTTAAAAGCTAATAACTGCAATTTAATGAACTAAGAGGTGGGCAAACAGGGTAATTAAAAAAGTCTTCATCCTGTCCTTTCTGTTAGCAATCTGAAAACCAAAAGTGCAGTCAAGAACATGACGAGGTTTTAATTCAAAGGAGGCATCTTACTTTAAAAGCAGTAGACTCAACTACAAGCAGCACTACCTCTTATTATCAGTCATATGGGTTGAGAACACAGAAACAAAAAATAAAATCCCAGGCAACTAGTCTGCCTCCATATATGGAGTGAATGGAAAGAAAACATTTAGGGAAAAGAAAAGAGTCCGAAAAGGCCATCCTAGATAAACAATTTTAAGATGGAAAAGGTAAAACCTTTCACAGAACCAGGAAGTTACACTAGAAAGCTACTGCAGTAATATAGCACACTTTGGTTGAAAGGAGTAATTTGCATACATTACTCTTTATAAACTTCAGACCTGGAAATATATGAACTCAGATTTACTGCTTGCCCCCACAGACCTGTTTAACTGAACATGAAGTTTCAATAAGTTTAAATTCTGAACTGATATTTATTTTGTTGTTAAAGCACGTTGTGCTGCTTTAGCTTCAGCCAATCCCTGTGCTAAATGGAAGTAAATACAAAGCTAAAACAGTTTACAACTAGTCGTCTTTTTTTTCAGTGAGTAAATGAAAATAAATCACTACACCTCTCCCATATGCAATAAAAGATGGATCTTTTTGGGATGCTGGATCTGGAGAACAGCACATCTGCTGGGGCTCTGACTGGTTGGAGACCCACGTTCTCCATTGCCATCCTTACTCCCTTCAGACTTGTGAATGTAATTCAGAGGATGCTTTGGCTCAGAGATTCTGCAAAGCAGGGATCAAAACATGCAATGAACTATCTATAAAACCTTATCCCAAATAATTGTCACAAACATTGGTACACAGCATGCTTAGGGTAAGAAAACACAGAAACAAGACCGCTGAACCTCACCAATGATTTCAAATCTTTAATTAAAAACCCTTCTAGCAGTCAGACCTGATGCCTCACTTGCTCTCACATTTTTCTTTCCTTCCTTCCCCCCCCCAGTCTTGGAAAACCAGCAAAACAGGAATTATTCTTCTAGGACAAATATTTCCACTTGAAAACATTAAGTATAGTTATTGAAAATATCTGCACACTAGAGCTCTTAATTTTAATTTTTCTACCAAAATGTCCTGAAAGTAAACAGATTTAGTAATATTAATTTAAAAAAGGAACAAATGCATGAATGATCTTCCATTTCTTATTCTGTTTTCAGACGTCCATCATCCCTTTTGGCTTTTAAGAAAGTCTTCACCAGGGGACTTGTGTTACTTTAAGTTTGCATACACTGCACAACACCCAACAAAATGAGAAGCCTTTTTTGCAAGGTGGTTATAAAGGCTACCTGGAAGTTTACCAGGGTTTCTAGGATGCCTATTGGAAAGCCTTATGGATAACTGTACAACTATTACTACATACGTATCCTAGGAGACCAAAGTGCTTTTGCATTTAAGGGCATATTTCCCAGCCACCCTCTCGATAAACATCTCATGCATTTATAAATAATACAAATAGCCCTGAGAAAGGAGGACATTGGTTTAATTTCAGCCAGAACGTACACTGACCTCTGCTTGTATGAGCATAAATTTTTCATTTTATTTCACATCTTTCTCACCTTCTGACTACAAAGATATCAGAAATCTCATGTAATTCACAAAATGTGGTTTTAAACTTGAATTTTACAACTAAGAAAAGCTAATTTTTTTTAATCTTTAAAAATTCATACACATACATGCAAATCAGCAGAAAGAGCCTCTGTATTCATGCAAGTGAAATTTAGATTCCTGACCACAACATTTTGCAAAGCATCAACCTGTTAAATACAACGTATCGGAGAACCATATAATTTAGGAAAAACCCTCAGAAAGAGAAATGCAAAAAAATACCAAAAAACCAAAAGCACAAACCAGCTAATTCAAGACAGACTCACTTTACACTTTGGGTTAGAATAGCCATGCATTTGAAACAAGCTGAATCAAAAGCATTCCCTTCATTTCTTGTTTGTAATTCTCGTCACAGAGTCTATCCTACAATTAAACACTCGGCGCCCAGCCTCTGAAGAAGAGCATCTTTACAATGCCGAGCAGAGCCCTGGAAACACCCAGGTACGATTCCTCAGCAGCCGGCTCTGAGGGTCTGTTACAAAACCTGCAACACAGAGCACGACAGCCCCTTCCCTTCATCACCTTTTGAAGTCTACATTTCTTACCCTTCCATCCTAGCAGAGGCGAGGAGGGAGCACAGCATACCTGCCCAACGTAAAGGAAAAGAAGAATATACTGTTGTTCTCCTGGAGGAGGGGATATCACATGACAACAGGGAACTTCAAGGAAAAAGGTTGTCAGCATGCCGGTACACACAAATTAATTCACCAGTGGGTAATTAAAACAGGACCAGCCCTTCCTATAACCACTAAGCAGCTCTCGGGTTTGATTTACTTAAAGCAGTAAATTCATCTAATCACCTAACCTCTTACGAATGCAAGTGAAGCCCTAATAGCTGTGGCTCAGTAAATACTAACCAGAGCAGAAGCCAACGTAAAAGATCTGCAGGCGGTCTCTTATGCTGTGTCCTTTTAAAATCCTAAACCTAACATTAAAATTAAAATTAACTGCAGGCTAAAATGTCGCCAGCAATTTCTCATGAATGCATAATGAAATGGTGCTACTACACCTAGAGCATCACAGTTTTGTGAGCACAGCCAGCGAGTATGTGAGTATCACGCACACAGGAATACTTACAATAACTCCACGTATACAGTGGCTTTACAACACATACAGGACATTTAAAGTCTCTGTCATGCTCTCTGTGTGCGATGAATATTATGTAAAGCAACACAATGTTTACAACAAAAATAACAAACTGGATTATATAACATTATTTTTCTCTTCTCCCTGTGTCTATTTATGAAAATTCTGCTTTAAAAAAAAAATAAAATGAAAATGAAATGCTGAAACTGTTCTTAAAGCTGTGCATACTTTCTGAAAAAGTCTCAATTTCTGTATAGTTTTTATAATTCAGTATCTCAATACTAGAAGGGTATTCAGTGCAGAAAGTCAGTTTTACATCCCAAAAGTACCCTGCTGGCTTTTGTAATACTAGATATACTGCATATTTGCAGACTCACAAACTACAAATCACTATCTTCCCGGGTAGCTTTTATTAAGTCCAACATATTGGACTTCAATAACTCCACTTTCAAATTGAATACTTCAGTATTATTTTTCCATTTCACTGGACATAATACAAATGACATGCAGGAGAGTCTACAGCCAGCTACATGCAATAAACAGCATATCCCTCAAGACACCATCCTCTCCCTTCAGCCACTTAGTTCCATGAAGCGGACAAAAAACCCCACCTAAACCTACAAAAACCACCATAAATCAGCAGCATACAAGTACACCCCAGCATTGACGGGTTCAGTTTGAGGTCTCAGTGGATGCTTCAGAAGACTTCTGGGTGGTCTTTTTATACCACCCTCCACTTGAGAAAACAAGATTGCAATATAAATTGCCCATCTGAAAAAAGTACCAAAATTGTTTTTCTTAACTCTTCTTGGCAATGTCTTAAACAAACAGGCTTAGATAAACAGCATAACGATGTCCTTCTGGTTCGTAAGAGAGCTGCAATGGCCTAGATGAGACATCACTCCTAGCAAGGCCACCAGACCAGTTAAATAAACTGTCCGATCAGAAGCAAGGCCCATTCTGCTCCTTCCCATGAGAATAAACCTGAGATGGTATTTAAAAAACCTAGAGAGCGCTATGGAAACTTTTGACCTCTGCTAAAGACATATCCAATGCCACAAAACTGATGTTGTCAATGATATTTCTAGTAGGCTAGGGGCATCTTCTCTGGGCTTCAGCATTTGCCTGTAATACATCATTTCATCTGGAGAACCAATATAAACCAATCCTGGCTACAGTGCTCCTCTGTCAACACACCGATACTACAACTATATGGGCTTCCTTTAGCATGCAAGTGGCATTCATGACTGGAAACGGCATTTGTTAAGATGCCAAGGTTTTTAACATAGAGATCTTAGATGTACTGTGGAACCAGCATGGTGAAACGCCACACAGCAAAGGAAGGGGGTAAAAGCAGAGCCCTCATCCTGCCACACAGAAGCTGTTGCCTAGCCCAGTCCTGTCACTGCAGGGTCCCTCTGAACCCCCAAACACCAGCACTGCTCTCACTACTGAAGAAGGTGGAGAAGAACAGCCAGGATTTGCCTGCTTAGCCAACAGGCTGAACCAAAATTCTGTTTAAGCCCAAAATTACCTTCAGGAGCCATGTCTTCAAAAGACCTGAACGGCTGAAGCAAGCATGTTCGCCTCCAGAGTGACGAAACTATCCCCTCCATCAACATGGCGTTTAACACAGACTCCACAGTTTTAGCAGTGCTTGCAGCAGGAAAATTAAGAATTTAAGATTTTATTTCATTTAAGCATGCCACATGATTGCAATGATTGAATAATGAGATTTTATTGGTAAGAAAGAAAAAACCACCACAAACCCCCATATTATACTAACCTCAAGAAAAAAAATAGATATTTCTGAAGGAAGAGGTAACCAACTTCTACCCTCATTAAAAAGTTGAGAAATGTGCACATCACCACTGAAACATAATTAATACACAGCCTTCAGAAGAGTCCAAAGGAGAAATTTAATTAACCACCCACTGATTTCATAAATGGCAAGAACACACAAAGGTAATGGCACCTTATAATTGAAAATGTCCTGTTTATTTAGCTGAGCAATTGTGCTGTTCTATGTTGTGCATAAATATGAGGAAACACGTTTTGAACTCATGACATTTTTAACTTTCTAAGGTGTGACAAAACAACTTACTGCCCACGATACAGTCACTGCATGCTCCACTCATTTAATGCCTTTAACTGAGAACCTCAAAGTTACTGACAACCAGAAAGGTCTTAACCTTGATGTATCCTTTTCATGGGCTTTTTTCATGCCCTCTTCAAAACAGCAGAAGAACTGGGAGGAAAAATAAAACAATTTTATTAGGTATGCCACTTCAAACAAACTATTGCCTCATGCAGGGACTTAGTTTATATCCATAGTTCTCCTGCTTTCATTCAAAGGGCTCCTCTGTAAGCCCCATGAAATATTTCTGTTAGCAACATTCTGCAATTTCTCACCCTTTTCCTTCACATGGGAAAAGCTTCCTTTCAGCTACTACATCCTTTATTAAAGCTGAAGAGAAGCAGCTTTTACCAAGGTAGGAAAACAACGTAACAAAATATGTGAAAGGCTCTTCCTAATTTTTTTCATTGGACTTTTCAGGGATAAAGCTGAACTGAATTAATATTCCTTCTTGTATCACAAAACTTAAAATGCCTTTGTGCTGCTACATTACAACCATCAAAGTCTATTTGACTGAACATGAAACAGAGTAACATTTGAATTTATGAGCTGTCCATCTCCCTATCTAATGGACACACTAGGAGCACTCATTCATACTTGCTTTGGGGCATACATAATTTAAAATAATAGACTGAAGAGATTCTTCAAGCACAGCGGTCTCCACTGGAAAGCTGATCACCAGACTAAAAGACTTTTCTTACAAGACACAACAACAGACCATAAAATGAACCTCAGCAGTCCAACACCGCAGCAGCAGCACCATGCAAGGATGGATGCGACTGCCTCATATCAGTCTCAGGATCTCTGGTCCCACCTGTCCTCACTATCCACAAACCTGAGATGACATCAATGACTTTACGTAGCATTGGTTCCCTGCCCGCCTACTACAGGAAAAGCATTCCTTAATAGAAATGGTACCATTAAATGCTGATCCCAACTATACCATGTATCTGGCTGAAGTGATTAGTTTGCATATACACATTAAATACACATTTCTGCAATTTTGCAGGCAACAGTGAAATCTTTACTTAATGGTATTAACTAGTCATGTTTACTGTTCCTGAAAGTTCCCCATCCTTAAGTGTTTATGATATTTACTCAGTCTGTAGCAAACCATTACCAGGCCTATCTAGCTGTATTAGCTGCCTGTCAGCGATGCCACCAGATACGTAAACATCGCTTTAAAATGATGAAACCTTCCACTACTTTTAGGCACTATGGTTTATTTACCAATTAAGAGGAAAGAAGGCTTCTTGAATAAATAACATAAAGCAGCCTCTAGTAATTTTTGTAACCCCTTTTTTTCATTGTTTAAAAAACAGGTCTTTCCAGCTTTTATGTGTTAACTCTTTAAGAGCATTTGCATCAGAAACTAGCAGGTCCCAGGTACTGCCTGTGCCACATACCCCACCAACAGCACCTTTGGGTGCCTTGTTAACACTCCCTCACGTATCCTTCCTCAAAGGACTCTTAAGCATCCTACCGCATGACTGAACACAGAGCTGTTTTCCAGTGGATAATCATGATGACTGCTGCATGTTTCCAGGATGCATTCACCCTGTGAAAATGGTTTCAGTTTTCTGCTTCTAAATGTTATAGAAAATATATTGCTCAAATTGTAATGTATCATTCAACTGCCTGCAGCTTCCAAGACAATCTGGGCTGCTCAATATTGCTGACTTTTGCTATTGCAATAAATTTTATCAGAAACGCTTGCCTTCTTCCATACCACTAATGTATTTTGAAAGAAAATGATGCTCCACAACTCTTTGAAAGAACTCCATTTCCCCATCATACTCCTCCCTAACAGCTGCACTGGAAGTCTCTCAAGTGGTCTTACCGCAGTAGGAGAATGTCCATGTACACTGATTTCATGTGCTAGGTTAACGAGGTAACATGCATTAGAAAAGAGACTGACCACAGCTAGAGAAAGGTTCAATCATACAAATAGTTGTTACAAGTGTCGGGACCCACTGGGGAAAGCTCTCAAAGATAAATGGTGTTTGTGTAACTCATCAGAAGTCACCTTGGACAAAGGACAGGGAAAAAGGAACAGGAAGTTCTCAGTAGCACAGGAGAGCTCTGAATTTTTCACATAATATCAGAACTTGCCACTGAAGAAAGCACAAAACCTGCCTGTAGGAATTCCTGAACTGCTCAAGTTTGCTTCTTTATGATTAGGTTATGTTTCCTCTTTTCCTCTCTTGATAGGTAGACTACTTTTTCCTTTACAACACCATTCTCTTATATTTCTGCTATATAAGTCTAAAGAGCCAGGGTTGTGGTAGTCTGTGGCTTATTTATGATGCTGGCCCTTACCATCTCCCCAGGCAGGCTGGAGGGGCAGGCAGCAGCCAGATGTCCTCTCTCCTGCCTCCCAGTGATCCCTGAGTCCACTTCTATGGAAACAGAGGAGGGACCAAAGGAGATAAGTTATTAATTTATCAAAATATATACAGAAAAATAATTCATTTAAAATATTACACAGGGGATGTAAGTAGTTTATTAATTGAATCTTGTAGATTAATTTCTGCTTCCATTTGGTTGTGGCACAGTGATTTCATTTAATTTAAATCACAGGATTTAACAGCACTTTGTATTGGTTTAATAATGCTAAAACTTACTCTGTATATTCAAGTATTTAACTCACAAGAGCTACCTTTTTCAATAATTTATAAAATTCATTACCATTCCTGATAGAGAATCTTACATAAATTTTACAATAATAGTGAAAAGAAACAATACCATTTCATGTTTAATTATAACTTAAACCTTTAAACTTAAAAGTATGCACTTAAATTATACCGCTATCAATACAAAATCAGATTCTTTCAGTGCAGTAATATTGCTTTTTTGCCTTCCTGCCCGCCCTGCCACCAAAGAAGGCTTATGTTTGATTTCTGCCAGTGAACAGCCCTTCCATTCGCTGGTATTTCACCACAGAACGTAATTTTGAAAGTGGCGGAGTCTTGCCTTGAGCTTGAATTATTGCTGCCAAAATCTCATCCTTACAAAATTTCCTTTGCAGTCTCAAAATTAGGATGAATAGAAAATAAAGTATGGTCCAAAGTGTTTTTCAGGTTTCTCTGTACATTAGCAGCTCGACTACCTCAACACTGACACCTTTGCACAGAACTTGCTTTCATACAACCCGCTCAGATTCTTCAGCCCAGCAGCTCAAACACTTGTTAGCTTTTAGCAAATACCTGCTACTATTTGCATGTCACAGGCTTTCCCATACCTTCTGGTTGTAAGAGCAACCTTCAGGGTGGCTTTCACTACCACTGTCTCAGTTCAACAGACCGGGAGAAAGATGATCAGCTTCCAGGGATCAGCTGAGGTAACTTCTAGCTCACAAAACCAGAACTTCTTATGCCACCTCCCTACATCTCTACTAGCATCACAGCTAAAGGGTTTTTAAAAATGTCTTAAGTATGTACATTACCTGTTTTTTAATGAGATAAAAAATACAAGAAAATTATTCAAACAAAACATGCAGACCATCTGCCATAAAACTGATCTGACAAACCACCTTAGAATTCCTTAAGGACACCAAATGTCCTTAAACTCAATTTTCTGAATTGAGAAGAATCCACTCTATTGCTACATTTCCTAACTAATTTCTTACAAAAGAATAGCATTAGGAGTTGAGGACAAATTTGGTTCTTTCCACACCAAAGCCTGCATTAACTTTGTGGCTTTATAAACTCCAAGATTGCTAAATACATGTAAACCTCTTAAATAAATAAATAACTGCCGCACCGAGAAAATTTTTCTCCCAGAATTACTTTGCAATGTAACTAGAATAGTAGTTCTCATTCACTGCAATATTAAGTTGTGGTACTAACTCAAAAGTTCAAACCGTTTTCATTTCTTTATTACCAGTAGCAATCTAGAAAATGCTGCCATCAATAGTAAATCTACATGAAGTCGCACTCCTCTGGTACATTTTATGCATAGCAATCAGTTCATAACACAATCTTGTGTTGTTTAAAATTCAGTTTATTCTTCAATTACTCTGCTAGCCCAACTCTAATTTATTGTATTTTCTGGTACATTTGATTTTGGATATTATGACATCCTGGCTCATGCCATTAGAGAGGAAACATAAAATGGTGAGGATGTCTAGGGACAGTAAGACAGCAACAGCCTGGAAAATTAACAATATCACTGTCTCTAAGCTTAGCTAGACCCCTCTCGCATTAATGCTAAAAAAAAATTTGGCAGTATTTCTCCAATATAGACTTGACATCCAAGAATCGCCTCAGAGGCACCATAAAACCTCAGCCAGTGCAGCGGGCAGCACGGGTGGTTGGGAGGGTGGATGGCAGCCTCTGAGCCCACTGGCTCAGCTGAGCTGCAGAAGAAATGAAGCACAGGCCGTGCTGCTACTTAGAACCCACCAACAAAACCAACATGGTTCTAAATGCCACCTATCCTATATGGATTTTTTTTTTTTAACCTTGCATTGTCTCGGTCCTAGCTACCATTTCTTTCTCTCAGCACCCAAGGTGAAATGAGAGACAGAAGCCTTCTCCGAGCATCCTTCTTGAGAACCCGGGCAGAAAAGGAGGGCTTTGCCTCCCTCTCGGGCTTGGCGACTGACTACATTAACCTTCAGGGCACACTGCCAGCCCCACCTGCTTACTCAGGCTTTTGCCAGCAAGGGAAGCTCTCACTGCAATGATTTGTCCTTCGAAGACACATCCTTTTTTGCTTACTTCTTACTTCCTCCTACTACATTTGGCGTTTGATCTCCTGCATTCAGAGGATGAAGGAGCAGTCCTGATGGGGAAATGTCAGGCTCACATCTGACCTTTCTCCCTACAACAGATTCTGACAACTTCAAACATGAAAAATCCTCATGCGCTTGCACAGCTTGCTCTGTCCCAAAAAATTCCACACTAGGTTTTACAAAAATTTCAATTTCCCTTCTTTAGAGGGCCTAAAGACAGTTTGCCAAACCAATGCCCAAGAGCGAATCCTTTGCAGGGAAACCCAGGCAGCTGGACCCGTGAGAGGTTGCCAGCATTGGAAAGAACTTGCAGCAGGGGAAACCTGGCTGGACCCAAATCCTTACCAGTCATTTTGTCCTCCATTAAAAAACAAGCAGGCTACTTTTCCTCTATAAGACAG
Organism: Coracias cyanogaster; assembly: GCA_033124195.1. Lineage (NCBI taxonomy): Eukaryota > Metazoa > Chordata > Aves > Coraciiformes > Coraciidae > Coracias > Coracias cyanogaster. The sequence goes on along the minus strand of JAVSBS010011442.1, from coordinate 10,320 downwards.
TAAGGCTTCCTCCTGTTTCTAAGCTGTCTTGTAGCTCAGGCAATATTACCAGCTCTTTCTAAACCTCATAAGCAGTAAGGATTTTACCAATGATGTAGTTGATGTCATTTAAAAGTTTCAGTCATTTAAAAGACAATGTCAAAAATTACATGTAGCAATGTTACAACATGATGATTCAGGTTGCAAGCTAATTACACAATTAAGAAATGCCACTTCTTAGCTTACCCACTGCCTTTCAGTTTTCCCCACCCCTCCTGAACCTGTGTTGTAACCCAATTGCTGGTTTCTGTTCAGAAGCATTTTTCCCAGCACCAGGGGAGGTTTAGATTGGATATCAGGAAGAAGTTCTTTACTGAAAGAGTGGTTAGCCATTGGAACAGGCTGCCCAGGGAAGTGATGGAGTCACCGTCCCTGGAAGTGTTCAAAAAACAAGTAGATGTGGTGCTTCAAGACATGGTCTAGGGGTTAGGGAGATGTGGGATGAAGGCTGGACTAGATGATCCTAGAGGTCTTTTCCAACCTAAATGATTCTATGATTCCCAAATAGCTCAGCCCCAGCCAAAGGACAGACACAAAAGGGAGCAGCATGAGGGACACATGAGCATATTTCCAATGTTAAGTTGCTTGATTTCACATTTTAAAAAACCCACAAAAAGTTATTGGTGCGTGAGAAATACGGAGTGCAATTTTAGCTAGTGAAATCTGATGTAGTCAGAGCAAACCAGATCAGGCCACACAGATGAACTGGAGAGCTGCGCTGGAGGGGCTCTTCCCTCCTGTTAAGTACTATCCTATGCCCCAATGTAATGAAATATCACCACCATGATGAGAGAAAAGAGCCCCTCTCATTTTGGTGTATGGGCACCAGGAAAACATTGACCAAGTTCTTTAAAAGCACATGACAACTTCAGTTCCAATCATTTTCTCTTCTCAGTCCCATATACTATTAAGTAACTTAGCTGTGCTTATGCCGCAAACCAATGCACACTCTCTGGTGTCTCCCTGCGGTAGCTCTCATTACCCAATGTGTGAAACAAATAATGAATTGAGACCAGAGAATCTATTTCACTTCCCAGCGTGCAGAGAATAACCATCAATAATTGATATAAGATTAGATATAAGGAAGAAATTCTTTACTGTGAGGGTGGTGAGACACTGGCACAGGTTGCCCAGGGGGGTTGTGGCTGCTCCATCACTGAATGTGTTCAAGGCCAGGCTGGATGGGGCTTTGAGCAACCTGGTTTAGTGGGAGGTGTCCCTGCCATGGCAGGGGGTTGGAACTACATGATCTTTGAGGTCCCTTCCAACCCAAACCATTCTATGATGCTATGTCAGCTTCATTTAAGACACTGCCTCAGGCATGCAATGGAGACTTACAGCATGCATCAAGAAAAGGATTTGTATATCAACAATTTGATAATCTGAAAAAATCCCTCAGTAAACAAAGAAAGTTTACAGATAATCGTATTAAAGATTAGAGTTGTTTTAAAACAATGCAGAATCTATTTGAGAACATCTGGGAAGAAAGATGGTAGTTTTAAAAGCAAAACCTTGGGGGAAAGTATTTTTCCCTTTCAAAGAGAAAACATTAATTCACATAAAATCCTAATCCTCTTCATTTTATATTAAGGCAGGGCATTTTTTCCAATAAAGAGTTTTATCAATCTATTTAAATGCAACTTTATAAATAAATACTTAAATATATTTAAATACAATGTTAATGTCTTATTAAATGATTGGTCTTTCCCTCTTTTACTTGATTGCTTCCATTTTATTTCAAATTTGAGAAGCAGACTAATTTTAAGACAGAAAACTGAGTAAGTTTATTGGTAAATAAGGATAGAACTTAACCTCTGGACTACAGAAAAATATTTTAGCAATCTGATGTTTTCTTTTTATATGTACCTACTGATCAGCTGGAAAACTAACATAATAACTCCTTCTATCTTATAAATGTTATTTTTCTGTCACTCATTTACTGTTTTCCAAATTTTTGTTGTGGCAAGTTATGTGAAAATCCCCCCAGTAAAACACATAAAATGTTCATTACATTTCTATAAATGTTGATAATCAATAATTAATTATTAATATTTATAATAATAATTAATTAATAAGATCTTCTTTTTAAACAACACATTCTTGAAGCTCCTCACTGCTCTAACTGCTGACAGCACCAGAAGAATAAAGTTACTCCACAACTACAAAGTAAAAGTAAAAACGACAGTATTGAACAATAATTAAGTTGGTAAAAACATACTGGATCAGATTTCTATAATGTCTTTATCCACTGTATTTCAACTTCATTCTTCCATAAAAAATGCTTTAGAGCTAAACTTGGAAGGATTTCTAAGTTAAGATTTGAAAAGAAAGAAAGAAAACAGAGCCAAAAAAATTGTTGAAAGAATAAGTATACACTTTGGGTTTTATCCTTTTTAAACTGCTTTATTTATTTATATATAGAAATTTATTTTAGCTATATACACACATATGTGAAGTAAGTTCAATGACAAGTAGAATGCTAACTATATTTGTACCAGCAGCAATTGAGCCCTAGCAAAGAAATCCCACAAGGGATGCTTTGCTACAACCACATCGTCATAGCTGTGGTGAATTCAGTGTCTTCCTCAGGAGCAGAAGGAGGCAGGACTCTCACACCCACAAAGGACACCATGGAGTCACCGCTGCAGATTCAACTGTACAGTCAAGCTGTGGGGATGGCTAAACAGGACTCAGCACATGACATATCATCAGAAAAATAGCATATATGGGATAGGAACTGCTCTTAAGTGTGGGTGCATTGTAATGAAGTCCTTTCTCTCCTGCGTTTCAACCTAACCTGCTTAGCAGGTTTTCAGGCTGCACAGCCTCACCTCTATCAACTCTTTAGAATAAAACATCTTCTTTATCCTCAAAGTCACTATTCCAGCTAAACCAGAATTTTTTCTTGTTTGACCCTTCGAGGCAGGGAAAAAAAAAATTAAAAAAATCACGGCACAATGTTGATATTACTGTGGGAAATAAATTGCCTTTGCTAAACTTGAGACTTACTTAAGAATGAACGATACAAGTTGTGAAATCTGTATCGTTCTGATCATTTGCAGGAGTTAACAAGTCAAGCTGTACCAAAAGTTCTTCATCAAATATCTACTGCTTCATAATGGCATGGCACTTAGTTATGAACATCTCCTGGCTTCACAGCTTTTCAGACTTTTAAAAATATGACTTAGGAAAGCATTACACTTCGACAGCATTTCTACTCAGTGGTACACATCCCTTACCCCAGAAGAAAGAACTGTAACAGTTTCATTTCACACTCCAGTAACCCTAAATTCTGCATTACCACTCACTTTAGTGTTAATTTTCCCATAGATTCTCCTTTTCTGCTTACATGGCAAGACAGCTCAGGTCAAGTGCACAGACAAGCTGTGCTGCTGATTCTCCTTTTTACCACCACTGAATCACCTTCGCTCTTGCTTCAGTGGAGGGTTATTTTCCCTGCAGAAAGCAGGAGAGCCACAGTCAATAGATTAAGTCAGCAGCTATCAGTCAAAATGGATTTCAAAGTGTGAAAAAACCTCCCAACAGCTAAAACCACAAGTATTATTTATGCGGGATCATGCCCATGCTGTATAAATACACCACAACAGGCATTTTTGCTGCTGTGCATGTGGTAAAGCCTAATTCAGCTTGTGTCACTTCCAGCCATACACAGAAATATATCAGGAGCTATGGAATATAAAAGTATCAGCGCTGAGCAGACATTCTGAGCCATCCTCCAGATAACAGGAATGAAGAGTGGTTATTCTGCCAGGCAAAGTAGAAAGATACCTTTTCTTACTGGTGATTCAAAAAAAGAAACACATTTGGTGGTTTTCGCTGCATTCTTAGAAAGCTCTGCAATGTGTCTGTAAAGATCTAACTCACACACCTCTTCAAGACATTCAGATGAGATGCATGACAGATCCACATGTACACAAACAGATCTGTATTTTTAGGCTAATATTACCTGATGAAATTAGGTTTACCTTTAGTATTTAAAAGGAATTAAAATAGTTAAGAAGTGAGTGTCAATTCTGAAGGCATTCAATACTGAGCAAACAGCATTTTATGGTGGTTTAGTTTAAGGAAGGAAACCCTCTGATTTTTACAGCTTCAATCTTCATTAGAAGCAGCAATGACAGCTTAGTAATGGACTACTTGTAAAAACAGTCCATGAATTGACTTGTACGAATTTTTAATTAACATAAATGCAAGACCTAGCGCAGACATGGAACTATTTCACTGATTCACTGGGTGAGCCTTCATTAGCTTCTGTCAGTAACAATAAACGGCTGAGAAAACACCTCTAGAGCAAACGAGACATAGAGACACAAAAAAGAGGCCATACAGAAGGAAATTCTCAGCAACCTGCTCCAGAGGAAGCTTGACTGAAGAAGCATTTTTTAAAGTTTAAAAAACAAGTTACTCCAATAACCAGCTGGGGTAGCCCCAAGGAGCAGCAGGGGTTTGGATGGTGGCTATGGTGCACATGCACTGGACCAAGGGTATGGTTACAGCTCTATGATCAGAATGGGGCTGATAGCAAACTTTCTGAATGTGACCAGAAAGTTTATACAACACACTAGGATCTATGTGGTCGTGTGACTTATCGATCAACCTTCACTTATTCCATTTGGTTACAAACAGATTTAAAACAAGTTGATTAAAGAAAAAAGGGAAAAAATGAAGGTATGGTGCAGGGGAACAGATCTAACAAAATGAGGCAAGAACACAAGGAAGGGGAGGCTGTTGGTAAATAAATGCATGAACTTGGAAGTAACAGTAAGGCATCCTCCCCCTGCACAAAGTGGCAATAGAAGCCACTGTTTTTTTTTTTTTCTATAACTTCAAACCTCCGAACATGTAGAAGTAACTTAATATGGTCCATATTCAAGTATTTACCCTACTGCAGATACCCAGTGCGCTATCCATGAGGTACATGCAGATACTAACATCTCCAGCATCCTCCTTGAGATGAGACTTGCTCTAGATGTAGGCTACCCAGCCAAAAGGTGGACTTTGAACGTGCTGTTCCACACAGTGTTACCGAAAGCAGTGGAAGAACCAACCATGTTGAAGTCAAAAAATGGTTAGCTTAAGAGCCTTGTGGGAGTTGAGGGTTTTCTTGTTGTTTAGCCTTTGCAAGTGTAGCAGGCAGCGCTGTCAATTAGGGGACTGATTTGGATGACATCACTATAATACCTGCAGAAAACCCCAGTATAGGCTCTATTCTACTGCTGTAAGAGTACGCTGCTGAAACAGCTTGTTTCATTTGGGGACTAATACAAGGTATGCAGACAAAAGCATATTCACATTATGACAAAGTAAAATGCACCAACAAAGAAGACTCACTGATATCAGACAAGCTTTTTTTTTAAAATGAAGACTTTGCTCAGGAATGCCAACCAAAACTTGATAGCCAGAAAAATGATGACACGCCTAGACTCTGAAATGTTGCTTTGTGTCAGAAAAAACCCCCATGGGTTGGTACTTTCAAAGCAAACACAACATTCCTGTGGCAGAACACGACAGCTTATCCGAGCACAATATAGCCACCACTGAAAACCGCTTTCCATGAACTGGTTTCAGGACACAAGTCAGCAACATTTTACCTCCATTAGCTTTGCTTGAATTTCCATTTGCTTCTGTTGTGCCAGAAACCTCTGCTGCACCAGTTTTCTGAATTCAGAAATGAGGAGTATCGCCAATCTGAAGAACAAAGAAAGCCACAGGAAGGTAAGAGCTTAAAATCCTCCATCACTAGCACTCTTTGGCCTTTCAGGGCTGAAATTTTGAAAATGACACTGCATCAAAAGAGGGCTGTCTGTGGCTGAGAGCTCATATTCAAGCAAAAACTGCACACAAATTAAAAAACCAAATCTACACGATGAGTATAGCTGCAAAGTTGGTAGAGGTGCCAACATATATGAACGCTAGCTTGAACACAATAATAAATTACATTTATTCCCAACTGTTTTCTAATCAGCCAGCCCCCTAGAATGCACGACACTGGCATCCCGACCCCTTCATTCCACTGGGCTTGTGCAACTTCTTCGGACAAGATAATGGGAAAACACAGCAGCAGAGCTATTTCAGGGGCTGTTGTGGGGAGCACAGCCTGTGCCACACTTCCAAATCACTCCCACTGCAAAGAACATACCAGTGCAGAAGTAAGTAGCTTGCCACTCAATTTTCCCCACTGTGCTGGATAATCTTTGACAGCACCACACCACTCAGGCAACTTGATCCAAAAGCCCCACTTTGCCTTTCTGCAGCTACTGGGGTCCTTCCTTCACCTAGTCACATAAGGGTTCTCCTTTAACACACACCACTGTCAGTTGTGCTCTACTGCTAGAAACAGTAGCAGTTTCTATCTCGGTAGGAACAAGATAGATAAGTCATAGTTCCTTCTTCATGATCTAGAGCTACTTATTACTATCACTTACAGTATTTTAAAACTCTATCAGTTCATATATTGGATATACCTCTTGATTGAATTGCATTTTGCTCTACAAACAAGGGTTCTTGATAAAAATTCTGTACACCCCATCAAACAGTGGTTAAGCATGACAAATCTCTGCAATGAAATATGAAAACACATTCTTCTCTGTGGAATGAAAGAAAAACAGCCAGGCAAAACGCAACATCCATCACTCCATCCCAAAGTAAACCAGCTCTGCCTGGGCAAAAATTAACTTCTTTATAATACTGAGCTGACACATTTATAACCTCACAATTACTTTCTTAGCCAATTTTGTCTGTTTTGCTGTGATGACAGCAAGAAAATTCTAGACATTCTTAACGAAATAGCACAATGTGCAACAACACAACTTGATTACCTAAAGCAAAAATGAGGCTGCAAATACTGAATAATGTTACCTAAAGGTTCCATTTATTAAAATAAATTTGTTAAAATAAAAATAACCCCACTCACTGGGTAATCACAGAAATGCAAAGCAATTTAAAATCTTGCATGCTCACAAGTTACCCGATTTTACATCAAATAACTGCATACTTAAGCTTTTCACCATCTAGTGCAGAGATCAGTGTGACAGACCTAAGAGATTCCTCTCCTCTTCCAACTTGCAAAATTACTTGTAAAACTAACATCAGTTGAAAAAAACATCTATGGGAATGTAAAGGATTAACACCTATGGACACTTCTATTAGTAAAAATACTTTAGGAATAAAAGAGACGCCTGCAGCATTGCAAAGCACACTGCAAGGATGAAGCCAGCTGAAGTACAGCACTGGTAAGGCAGCAGCAGGGCTGGGAGCACCTCTTTACACGTCAGTGAAAGTCAGTACCAGCCCCTAGTTCCAACGCAGAAGCCGGCTACCTACATTACCTCACGCAGAATACAGAACAGTCAGTATGAAAACACACGACATGTTTATCCCATGAACTCTGCGAACATAAATCCTGACCCTGAAAATATTTACATGCAGGCTTAAAATTAAGCCTAAGAACAGACCCACTAATGCCAAAAGAAACACTTGAGTGTTTAAAATTAAACATATATAAGTGCAAACATCTATAGAATTGGGTAAAAAAAAAAAACAACAAAAAAGCACACACCACAATATTATTTTTTTTTATTGCTCTGTAGACATCATGACCCAACAATTACATAATTTAATACTCATATTTAAAAGAATTTTAATCTTCGAAAGGCACTACAATTTATAAATAACAAACTCCATTGACCTAATAAAGCAATTAAGCAGCATGTAATTCAATGGGGTCACATGAAAATTGCTTCTGCAAACCAAATTAAAGAATTTCAAATATCAGAGACAAGCCACTGCTGTATGAAATAGGGAACAAGGTTTCTTTGGTGTCATTTACAGCAGGGAGCATTTTAACTCTGTATGAATGCTGTTTTCTTATTAGTTACAGCTCTTAATCCCTAACAGCTCTTTGAAAAAGCAGCGCCTTGATGATCTGAGACAATAATTTATATTAATCCAATATCTAGTACACACCATATCTTTACACATTTCACTTTGATATTGCTGGTGTCACTTCTTCATGGTTGCTTTCACTTATATTAAGACATTTTTTAAGAGTACAGGAAAATTGGATGAAAAAAGGGGGATATTTTGAAGTACTTTCAAGTAGAGAGTTTTAACTAGAAGCTAACTAACTTCTGCAGTTTTTTAGTGATACAGGCCCATAAATATACTTCAAGATGGAGACTGACAGGCTGTCCAAAACAGGGAAAGCCTTACTAAAAAACAGAGTTTCACAAAGGTCGCCAGGGCTCCCAGAGAGGAGACTCCAGACAAATGCCAAAGCTTGCAATATCAAAGCCAACATTTTTGTAATAACACGTGACAGGTTTTAGTAAGCTTATTTTTTTAACATAACCCATCTCAAGAGAACACTACTTTCCCACCCAATCATCAGCTTACATTCTTCTTGCAAAGTTTTGTCTCTAAATGGTAGCTTAATTTTAATTTGGGGGGTTTTTTTGTTTGTTTTTATTATAGGAAATCACTCCGTGTTCACAAATCTCAGACATGTGTCCAAGGCCCCAGGCTCTCTTGCTGAGGTCACCAGGCAGACCCAAGTGTCAGTACAGCTAGAAATTCAGTACCGAAAACTCTCATTTTAGAATTATGTTGGTTTGTTTTTTTTCCAATATCCAGACATTCTAGAACTGTAATAATATAGGCACTTTAAAAAATAACATCACACATTTTTTTTTTAATTTAAAAAAATCCTAATTGGGCACAAAGGTGTTCTTTGCTGCCTGCTGAATTTGGAATGAATCATTTTATATTGCATTGTATTCAGGAAAGATTCCTCCCTCAGTGAGCAGATTGGTTTAAAAAAAAAAAAAAGTGTAAATGATAAAGGACTCCATTAAGTCTTATGGTTCCAGTAAGTACACCGATATACCTTGTTTCCATTTTGAGGAAATTTGTTTTAATAAAGTCAGGGCAGCATATGGTACTAGCATGTTTATTTTCCAAGTGGTAGGGACACTAACCAAAACCATCTGATGTTTCTTCCTAAGCCTCCTTGATCTGCTGCTGCTGGATTGCAGCTTAGAATAAAGCATCACGAAACCAAAAAGAATTGCGTAGAGGAATTAAAAAAAAAAAAATCAGTAATTCAAAGTGTTTATTTAATAAGAGCCTAGCTTAGAACAGTTTCTCTTTTGAACAGAATCTGAATAGCATTTATGACTCAAAATTTATTTCCAAAGACTATCAAGTGTACCCCAAAGCTAATCCCTAACAGACGTTTTTTACTTTGCACACAGAGACAAAAACACACAATATCACGTAATTAAAAAAGGAATTAAACGAAGCTCAGAAGTACTTAATAGTGGATTTCTACAGAAGCAAGCAATCAGTGCCATGCATTAGGAGCACAGCAAAAGTCACAAGTGACTGTCAGATTTGCCACTACTACAGCTCCAGGAATTGTTTTCTCATTAGTTGACCGCGTACTAATATTCTGCTGAGAGCGATGATAACTTTACAGTACGCCTTGCTGAAGTCTGAAAGGCACGAGGTTTTAAGTTTTTTAACCCCATTTTCAGTGACAAGAGCTAACAAACTGGGGAAAAAACAGCGAGCCCGGGTCAGAGCCCCAAGGACCTGAGCTAACACTTTGAAATAGCTGCCAACTACACAGGCTTCAGAGACATCTTACACAGAGCTCCGAGCTCCTCTGGCGCAGCTGTAAAACACATAACCTGAAACCAGCTCCTGCAGCCGGGGCTCGCTTGCAGCTGTTCCTCAGCCTCCCTCGCACGCAGTAATTTGACTCCTTCCCCGGCAGCAGCTTCTTTAACGAAGCTACACGAGAGCAGCAGAGGGGCACGCAGGGACCCCAAGCACAGGCGCCGGTGGAGCGGGTCCCCGGCACTCGAGCCCCCGGCTCGGCTTCCCAGGGATCCGCTGTGGGTCCAGGCTCAGCCCCGCTCGGACCCGCCGCGGGGAAGCCCCGCTCCTCCCGGGCCAGGGCCGGGCCGCTCCCGCCGGGGCTGCGGGGCGCACACAGCTCAGCGGCGCACGTCGGGCCCCAGCCCCTCTCCCGTACTTGTTGCCCCCGCAGGGCGGCCCAACCCGGCGTCCGGAGCAGGCCCGGCCCCGCCGCCCCGCGGGCAGTCCCCCGGCGCCGCTGCCGAGAGGAGCCGGGGGGAGGGGGGGCGCGGCCGCCACCCTGCCCGGCGGCCCTCCCGCCGCTGCGGGCTGAGGGGCGGCTGAGCCGCCCGGCGTCGCGGCGGAGCAGGGACGTTACTCACCACCGCCGGCTCCGCGCCG
>JAVSBS010011441.1:5533-47235 GCA_033124195.1 Coracias cyanogaster | reverse complement strand
TGGTATTTTGCCAATACTGTTGTCACCATCTGAAGTTATTTTCTCCAAATACATTTGAGTTTTGTGACTTGAAGGATCCCTGGTGTTGTTTCACATTAATCCTGACCTGGGAATTAGCAAACTTGAGCCATTGTCCTGATTGCCCAGGACACAAGAGTAGTCTAACTATTTACAGGCACACAGCAGTAGAGAAGTTCATCTTCTGTCTGCAGCTGATTGGCACAAAGATTATCTGTAATGTTAACTCTTCCCATGAGCAGAGCTACCCAGAGCTGTTCAGCTACGTTGGCTTAACAGTGATTTGCCATCCAGATTATTTTTTCCAAGGCAGCATGGTTGGTGGAAAATGAAACACTGGATAGTAGAGATCAGACAGCACCTACTGTGACTGGTTGCACAGAAAACTTAGTTCACAGAATCCAAGATATTGATTGTTCTCTTTTGAAATAATATGCATTATTTCATGAATACTTTTACTGTATCTGCCCTGCACATTCTAACCAAGTATTGTGCATTGACCTCAGCTGGCAGCTAAGACCCCATCCCATCAGTTGTTCACTCCCTCTCATCAGGATCGTTGAGAGAATTGGAAGGGCAAAATTCAGAAAACTTGTGAGTTTAAATTGTGGCAGTTTAAGAAGGGAAGAAAAGATGCATGCACAAGCAAAGCAAAACAAGCAATTCATTTACTACTTACGATTGATGAGCAAACATCCAGACACCTCCTGGAAAGCCAGACCTCAGCATGTGCAACAGTTACTTGGGAAAACAAATGCCATAACCATTAATGTCCCAGCTTCCTCCTCCTTTCACTCCATCTTTTATTGCTGAGCATGTTGTCATACGGTATGGAATATCCTTGTGGTCAGTTGCAGTAATCTGTCACCATTGTGTCCCCTCCCAGCTTCTTCTGCAACCCCAGCCTACTCGTAGGAGGGTGGTTGAGTGAGAAGACCTGGATAATGTGCCAATACTATTCATCAGTTCCTGAAACATTGGTGTGCTATCAACATTGTTTTAGATGCAAGCCCAAAAGAGAGCATTATATGGGCGGCTCTGGAGAAAATTAACTCCATCCCTGCCAGACCCAGTAGACAAAGTATATAGTCTAAACTTTAATCATAGGAACCACGCATTCAGCACAGACTCTGTATCTCAAAATGTTATATTTGGGAATTTAACATTCTGCATATAATTTTCTGTGTAGCTGTCCACAGTCTTTTGATGGACTTCTGACATCCTAGCCTAAATCCAAATGCTTATCAGTCATTGTCCCAAGCTCCACATTGGTTTAATCACAGCTATAATAATTAGATTTTAGCTTTTCCCAAGCTTTAAAATCACTGCATCAGCCTAAAAATGACATTGAAAATGTGCTTTTAAAGACATGAAACTAAAAACTATAATATTGAAACGATTTTAGCAAACTTAGCTACCAAACATGCATCTATATTTTTAACATGTGATGAAGCAATCCCTTGAGGAAGGTAAGTTCTGTAAGTAGTCAATGGGCAGCAGTGCGTGCACTTGAAGATTCCCAGAAACTGAGCACCAAATTTACAATAACCTGATTTCTTCCTGGACTCTCTTGAATACATATATTCATAAATTATAAGGTCAGCAGTTGTTATACAGTTCAGCATATGGTACAAATTAAAGGCAGAGCTTGCAAGCCTAATTTTTTTTTTCCAAATATAGAATTGACCTAATAAAAAATACTGACTCTCCATTTTACCTTACTGCGAGAATGCAAATGTGGTATTGTGATAGTCTTTTCACTGAGAAAGGATTGACCCAGGCATCATCTTATTTTTTAACAATCCTCTTAATAACTTATGGTTTTCAAGATAAGGCAGTCAAGTCAGAATTTATTAATGTTTAAAATTTCTATTGACAAAGTTATTTTTTTTAACAATCAGTTTTGAAGAAATTAAGTTGTCTTTGATAGAGAGAATGAATTCACTTACACAGAAGTAATACTTTCAGTATATTAATTAACTAAATGTTGCTCTCAGGGTGAAAAACGAATCATTTTTGTATTTTGCATTATGTAATTAATGCAAAAATGCAGGTATTCATTTATCATTCATATTGTAATTGGCATTATGGGTGGTAAAAATCTAATTAAAGTAATTTAAACTAAAAACAGATTACAGTCATATAATCCACAATATAATTTTTAAGTTTAAAGCTGTCTTATGAGAACAAGAATTCAGTTGTGGGGTTGTTTTGTTGTTTTGTTTTGTTTTTTTTTTTTTTCAAATGTTAAAAATATTAAAGGTCTTTCTGATTTTTTTGCAAAAATAATAATGTCTTTTTATTTTGGGGGGGAGCTAAAATTCTGGAAAACACTGTTTCTTTGCATGTAATCCTATAGTTCTTCAGAAAAAAGTCACAATATTGACTCAATAAGAGTAGTTATATGTAATATTTGTTTTTATTTTCAAAAAATAATATTGTGACATTCTTTAATTGATTTGGTTTCTCCGTGTGATCAAGTGCCTTATGGTAAGATAAAACATGGATAGAAGCAATAATTAACATATTAATCAGTGGAGGAAGCAGAAACTTGCCGACGCTGCAAGATCAAGGTGAGTATTGAAAATGTAGTGAACACGAGGGAGAAAAAGCTAAAATACTTCTGAATTTACCTAAAAGACCATGAAAAATAAAAAGGGTAGAGGGGCCTTGAACAAAGTAGAAAATTGAAATGAACAAGGGAATCTCAGAAGAATGTTGAATAACAAAGTTGTAAAACTACTGAACAATAAAGGAAACCTGTACTTTTTATAACAACCTAGAACTTGTTATTCCCTCAGATAAAACAGGAGTTGCATGCATAAGCCATGTGGTCTGAGGGTAGTTAAAGTAATGAGCTCATATAATTTTCCTATTGATGAACAGATTAAAGAATGGCTTCTTTGAGAAATCCTCCAGATCACACTTTGGAAAACTGCTCAAATTGCACAGGAACTCTGATTTGGGAAAGTGTAGGCAGAAATGAGAAACTTGGTCACGTGAAAGAACATTCTATTATAGCATTGTTCTAATCATAACCTTAAATTCTCTTGAATATTTCTCTGCATAAATTTCAGAAGGCTTTCAGTGAGGTAAGCTGTAGATATTCAGGACATTAATCAGAATTTTTCCTAAGGCCTAAAGAAAGATGCAGAAGTATAGATTTCGGTATATTTTTTTTGTTTGTTCTATATTCCAGAACATAGGCACTTTTTGATAGCATGTTAAGCTTTATTAGACAGTTACACAGATCCAGGATATATTTTGAGAGCTCTAAAGCCCTGCAATGTTTATTCTATTAATTTATAATATACATGATAAAATTTGAAGTCCCTGCTTTCTTGTTTCCTATCAATGATTCTGTTGTCTGCATATCTCAGAGAATTTTAAATGGTGGAAGAGAATGTTTTCCCCTTTCTTTCAACTGAAACAGAAGGAATCACAAGTATGAGATCTTTTATAGTCAACTAACAGCAGTTCGCTTTATGCTCAACTAACAGCAGTTTTAAGTCAGCCTTTATGAATTTTTATTATTTTCTGAACTGTTTATTTTTCCAATTTATTTATGAATGAATTTTTATCTATTTATTTACTTATTTTCTGAACTGTTTATTTTTCCAATTTATTTAATGTCATTGATGACCTGAGAAATTCAGTATTTAACCATCTCCAATAAACATGGAGCAGACGAATAAGATAAGGGTAGTTCTTTCTATTCTAAGTATAGTCTACTTGTACTGAATATTAAGAGCTTCCACTGAAAAAAATAAAAAATCCTACTCTAAATAAAAGCATTTTTAACGTCTGAATTTACAAAAATATCACGTAGGTATTTTGCCAATGGCAACGTGTAAAGGCAAAACAAATTAATCCTGATACATATTTGGATATATATATACCTTTGAGACATCTGTTTCTGTGATGATAACATAGAAAAGTTGCACAACACATGAGCAAGCACTTCTGCCTAAAACATGACACCATTTTTATGCATCAATTCCTCTTACAATCATTTGTATACAGAAAATCTGAGTGTTATCTAACATTTATGAGGTGTGCTTTGTTTCTATGTGTAGTAGTATATTAGCATTTGAAAGTGAATAATTATAAAATTTCTTTCTAGAAATATGCAGAGTTCTAGGATCTTTGATATACAAATTAGTGTCTTTGGAGCCAATGGCAATTCAAATGGCAAAGTGATTATCAAATGTCAGTCCAAAAGCTTGATCTTGAACTAGCTCTACACACATTTAAATAACCACTACCAAAAGTGGAATCAGCTAGAAGACTGTGAAAGGGATCAGCCAGGAAATCATAAAGCCGCATGACATTGATGGGAAATACTGTCCAGATTTGGCATCTGGTTTCATTGTTGAAGGAGATAAGGAAAGATCCCTTTTCAGAAGCAAAAAAAGCAGAAATCACTGTAGGGTTGAAGTCATACAATAATGACACACATAGATTTATTTAGTATGTCATTTATAAAATTAACTACCTTTAAACTTTATAAACTCAGCTCTGCATTTTCAGGAAAGCTGCTGTCTTCATTTATTTAGAGCAGAATATGGACTGGCACCCAGCATAGCAGAAACATGCATAGCTTCTTTTATTTGTTTATCCATTAACAAAAAAGGAGGGTGGAGGGGAAGAATTTCAGTGTTCTACCCTTCATTATTATTGTTATTACTGCTGCTATTCAGATATCTTGTAATAGATTTTTGTTTATATAAAATTGTTCATGAGCCACAAAAAAAATCCATGTAAAAACCTCCACCAAAAAGATCATATTGTGTATATATATAATACATAATGCAGATATATTTGTAGTTCATATAGACGTATATATATATACAGGCTTTTTAAAAACATTTGATTCATATATGTCTTAAAGAATGAAAAATAAGAAAAAAATCACTATTTTAAAACTGAAGTGTATAAATTCTACATAAATTGCCAGAATGAGTTTTTCAAGTCAAACTTAGTAGAGGAATTATTTTTTATTCTAGTAAAATATTGAGGGTAAGTCTTTTTTATGTCTTCAGATATCATTCAGTTTTCTATGTGACCACAAAAAACCATAAAACAGGGAAACAAAGGTAAGAAAACATAGAGCACATAAATTGTTTCACATATTTTAAAATATTTATTTTCCTGAAACACTTACTTTCACATTTATAATATATGTGATGTATACATGTATGTATCTACTGTGCAAAGAATTAAAATTCTTCAAAATTACTGTTATTTATATAATTCTTCACAATTTTTTTCCATTCTCCACACGTTTAATTTATGCTATTTAAAATAATTTGTCATTTTTAAACTGTTTGCAATTCCCTTAGCTTTTTTTACTGTAAGGTATATGACATACCTAAGTTACCCAAGAGTTGACTAGACATTCTGAAGGAGATTTTAGGCTGGGTCACTGTTAATACATTCTAGCAATTGCATTCTAGAAAGCAGCATTACATGTTTAGAACGCTTGTTTTTATGGCAGTTTGGGAAGCTGCACGATTTTAGTCCTCTGATGTATGTTCAAATTCTGATTTCATTGATGACGCATATTTGTGAGGATTGTTCTGAAGACCAATAAGATGGCTAAGATGTTCAAGTGTCTTGATGTTTTGCTCGTCTTAATTTGCAATGCCACCCCTTGAAGCAGTTCAATGATTACTGATTTTCAAAATTTAAAAAACGTTCCACTACAAAAAAAGAAATCAAATCTTTAAAATGTATGCAGATAATCTACCCCAAAATGGAATCACTGACCGATATTATTACTAAATAATCTAAAATAGAAATGGTGTAATTTGTTTTCTTCTTAATAAAAAGAGACACTTCTTATGTCCTAGAATTTGTATTTCAACAATTATTTAACTGCCTGTACATAAACAGGAATGCTAAACCAAAATAAAAGGAAATTCCTACTTAAGTGTCTAAATATGTCTATCTGTTAGAAAGATTCTCATGATTGTAATATTAAAATCAGGAATATTATTCCTAGCATTTGTAGGTAAGACTGAATTGGGACAAGGTGATTCCAAGTATACTTTGTTGAGAAAGGCTTTAATATTTGGATTCCATTACCGCTATGTATGTCAGTAAGTCCCCAAAACACGTGAGAGAACAGATTGATCATTTCCTGAAACAGTAATTTATAGTATCTAAGTAAAATAAAACATGTAGTTTTTAAATGTGCTATGAGACTAAAATTGCAAATACAAAACATCTAGAGAATTTTTAAGTTGCAGAGAATATTTTCCTCCTCTGAAAGTCCTTTATCAAATATGCGAGAATACTGTGATAGATCTTACTCGACAGTGTTTGGTAAAAGGAAAAGGCTAGCTTCTACAAAAATGAATATTATGAATTTGAAAACTATGAAATGAATTATTTGAGAGGAAAAAAGTACAAGCAGCAATGTATAAAAAATAATTTGTAAATATTTAAACCATTTCCAAGCTAATCAATATCTAGAATTGTAAACTTCAGTGTAAAAACAAATAGTGAAAACATACAAGCAAAAAATCCATACTTTCTATGAAGCAAATAGAAAGAAGTTATAAAATATACATGACACTTTTTTCCCCCGATATAGAGCCCTTCAGCATTTATAGGCAGAAAAACATGAAAGTTTTATAAATAAATAATAAACCAGATGCTAGAAGAGGTTGCAGATAGTCAAAGAAATAAGAAAATACTATAAGAATTTGCCAGAACAATATTGCATTATTTCATTCAATATAATGATAATTGTATAATTATATATATTAAATTAATTTTACATAACAAAGCTATTTGTGAAAAGCATAAACAGGAAATAAAATTTATTTTAATTATTATTTATTGTGCTGTGATGGGTTGAATTTGGCTGGCTGACAGACCTCAACCCAGGTGCTGTCTCACTCCCCCTCCTCAAGAGAAGGATGGGAAGGAAATAAGATGAAAAACTTACAGGTCAAACTGAAGGCAAGGAGATTATTTACCAATTACCATCATGGGCAAAACAGCCTAGACTTGGGGAAAATTTGTTTATTAATTGCCAGTTAAAAATAGAGTTGGATAGTGAGAAACAAAGGCAAAAACATATACACTCTCCTTTTTTATTCCCAGGCTCAACTTCACTCCTTCCTTCCTTCCTCCTCTGCCTCCTCACCCTGAAGCCCCAGCGGCACATGGGAGGATGGAGAATGGGTGGTTTCGGTCTCTCTGTAACAGGACCTCTCTGCCACTCATTCCTCCTCACATGCATAGCTCCACTGCAGAGCCAGCTGGAATCAGACATATCTGATCTGGCAGCCCCTGCTGCCTCTTCACAGAGGCCACCCCTGCACCCCCCCAACATCCAGAACCATGTCAGATAAACCCAATACTTTGTCAAAGCTAGCACTATCATAGCAGGAACAACTAGTTGTGAAGTAGAGGGCAGCCTCAGTTTACTGTCTGGTATCTAAACACACAGGACTCTGCTTAGTAAAATCAATTTAGTGTGTGCTAAAACCTTTTTTTTTTTTTAACCAGTAAATAGATTCATAGTTAGCTATATGGTTGGTAGTTTGTACATATTTATAATGAGTGTACCATGCAATTTACTGCATTTTTCCATGAGCAAACCTACTTACTGCTACTGTTGCATTATTATCACAATTGCTATTACTATTGCATATATCCTGATTGTTAAAAACAAATGACAGTATAACTAATGATTTAACATGACAGAGAAGGAAGTAAGGGGTGCTAACTGCCTCTCACTAGGCCATTTCTGTCATGCGTGGCATCTCCTTCCCTTGAAAATAAGACAGTCTTTAAGTTGCGCAGAAAAACACAAACTGGACATATCAGGCCACTTACATATCTTTCAGCATACATCAAAAAACCAAGCTCTCATATATATATTTTTGGCTTATCTTATACATATTCCTACCTGTAGATAGCTATAACAATGAATTTAAGACATATATAATAATTCCTGCCAAAACAGAGCTGCAGAATAGAGTTTACTTCTTCATACTCTGTATGAAATATATAAAAATATAATTAAAGAAATTAAATTTGGCAAAACGATCTCAAGAATAAATTTTAAAATCTTTTAAACTTCACAATTTCTTTTACCTCAGTGCTTAAGATGGACCAGAGGAATGAGAATGCTGATTTCGGTAAAGCTTCAAACACAATTCATTGACCTTTGTCACTTTCCCTACTTCTGAATATTACCTTACTCATCTAAGGTCTTCATAGCAATTGATGCAACTCTGTTCAGCTAAGTCCAGCCTATGTTAAGCTATGAAAAACAAGGTCTACCACTCTGTGAGTAATGTTACTTTGTTTCTCTCACACAAATCTGAGATAGCTCCTTGACTTCTGCACTACTGTATACTGTCAAGTAATGTGTAAATTTTTTTTTTTAAGTCCACAATTTATAAGCCAAAATAAACTGTAAAGAAGTGATGAAGAGCTCTGCCAGACTGAATATTGAACGGCCAAGGAGCAATCTTAACTTGCTTTATTTTTTCACTTAATTTGTGTTTTACTTATTTGTCTATAATGGTTTAAAGTAGCAGGAAGAACTGAAGTTAAAGTGGCATCTCTAGAAGAAGGAAATGAGTAATTGGGGGGAAAAAAGAAGGTAATAGAATTTTCTGACATTTCCAGAATCCGGTATATTGAAGAACTGCAAAGAACTATTATCTCTTTCAGAGAATGTGAGATAATAGCATAATAAAACAATATGAAGAAAGATTGTGGCATTGTATCTGCTTATTCTACAAAGGAGAAGAGTTATGATAGCAGTCTTCAAATAGATATAAGTTTATTTTGAAGGCGAGGGGGATAAATTGTTTTCTAAGTCTCTTGTCAATGACCTGTAGAAGTAATGGACTGAAGCTACATTAAAGAAGATTCAGAAAAGAATAAAAAACAACACAACAAACCCAAAACAGGAAAAAAAGCAGGAAATTTTGTACAAGTCTAGCTGATAGCTACTTCCCAACTGTTACTTAACTTGACAGTTAACTGTTTGCAACTTCTATAGCATAAAACCCAACAGAAAGGTAAATAAAATAAAAGTAAAATATTCTTTTTTCAATCAAACTTTTAAAATCTTTTAGCAGATGAGTACTCTCCAGTAGATAAACAGGGCACCTAAAGTTCCCAGTAAGAATGCTTTTTGAAAAGCATCAAACACACTCAACAGAAAGACCTAGCTTGATGAGTCCATGGATATGTCAGCCTTACACTAGCAGTTCTGTCCTCTGCCGAGATTTATTAACCTGAGTAACCAATCAATGACAAGATATGGGTCTGAAAAAAATCCTGGATTTTTGCTGAAATGTCTTTACGTATTTGTATGGGTGCATTTACTTATCTATTGCAGCATAATACAGTAGCTAGATTGAAAAGGGAACACATCTTGTAACATTATGAATAAGGTGTTTTATATGAAGCAGGTGCAGTTTCATTAACTGTAAATCCTTTTTCTGCCTTTATATCTCTACTTTACATGTTCCTCACAGCTAAAGATTGCCAATGCCCAGCTACTGAAATAAGGGACACACACTTACAGGCAATAAACATATTTTTGAAACATACAATGGCTAATATAGACTGACGGTTGCCAACATCAGGTATTCCACAATGCTTTTTCTATTTCAGCACGTGATTAAATTCAGAATTTCCAAATATTTCATGCATTTAATAGCATATTTTCCACTGTGGAGTCATACACTCTCCAGGTCCTTGATAAAATAGCTAAAAAGAGAGGTTACTTATTTTGTAGTCTTACTGTATAGTCAGTAAAAGCAAATAGATTGCACCAAAGGTACAACCAGAAACTGTTCCATTTTTCCAGTCCTCATTGTGAGTTTCACAAGTATGAAAATGTGATCTGAATCTTATTAGTTAGTAGTGGTTTATACTGATGGTCAAAAAAATTTTGGGAAAGATCTCTCATTTGTGGTAGACTTAACAAAGATGTATTTCCTTCTACCGTGTTCTCAAAGAGTATATATTGTACCTCACATTTCAGAACAGAGAATAAAAGGTGTGTTAGCCTACTGTTGCTGTAGCACAAAAATGCTCCCATAAAAGTTACCTACTATCACTATCATTAATTTGCTAAAGTAAAGTCAGGTTCAATTGCTGTTGAATTTAAATGTTGACAATCATTACCTTCCTAGAAATGTTGATGCAATTTGTTTATTCATGAGTGAGATATAAAGGCTTTTATAACAGAAGATTCAAGGACAATTTTTCAGGTTTTCAGTAAGTGGGGACTAATTTTTACATACTCTCTTTAAATTAAATCCTGAAATTGTTTCAGCTTCACTAACTACATAAAGCTTTTGTCTGGTTATTCGTATTTTCTTCATCTCTCAGCCTTCTACCATCTACCTTGAAGAAAAGTCTGGCTTTGTCATCACTATCCACTTCCGTTAGGTAAATGCAGAAAGAAAAAAAAACCAAGAAAACAGAACGAAACAACTCTCCTTTGGTCTTCTAAAGGTAGAGAAAACCCAGTTCTCCCAGTGTCTCCTTCTATGCCTCAGGGTTCAGTTCTCTACCAACCTTGTTGGTCTGTTCCTGCATCCCAGTATGTCAGACTTTAAAGTACTGGGGAGCCCAAAATTGCACACAGTACTCCAGATGTAGTGTCACAAGTGACAAAGAAAGGGAAAGAATCTCTTCCCTCCACCTTCTGTCCATAGACCTGCTAATATGGTTCTTGGTTTTGTGGCCAAACATTAGAATATGTCTGGTCAGAAACAAAGATAAAACTCAGTAATCTGACTTGCTTTAAAATCACTGATTTCTCCCCATTTAGAAAGTTATTAGATTAGGTAAGAATTCTGATAATCTGTATTCTCATAACAGGTATGTTCTTATATTGTGTACAACTGAAAGCATAAATCCTAACAATTAAGTTTAGGATTATCTAAGTCGTTATTATCTGCCTCTTTATTTATTTTTATCTGCTTCCTTATTTCCAGAAAACATTTAACTATTAATTTCCAGATTAGTCATGTTGATCTGGAAATAAACACATGAGCAGGCCTCCTTATTACAAGGATTCATGAGTTCATGCATGTGGTATCTGGGGAGCAGGGAGGTAAAACCAAAAATCTTCTCCGTAGGTCCTATATCATAATATAGAGGGAGTCATAATGGGGACAAAATGGTTGATTTTCATTATGCAACGATATATTAACACATGAATACAAGAAATGTATGTTAAAAATCCAGAATAGATTTTAAGACAAAAATACTGATTTCTGTTATCAAATAATACTCTCTCTGAATGTTTAATTTTTTTCTTATTTTGACCATGACCATAAATTTAAAAGAGTTAAATGGATATCTCTTTCAAGAACTCAATTGCTTTGTTCTTTAATTTTACTAGAAAGACCAGGTTCTCCGTCTAGGTACATGTTTATTACAGGAACTCAGAAACAAGGGCAGTGTTTTGTTTGTTTGTAAAAAAAGCACAGTATTATTGAATACATGGCATTATATTATAGGAAATACCTATAAATAACTCTAAAAGCTGTGCAATATGTGCCCAGTTATACCACAATAGGAAGCTATAACCCGTTTTCAGATTCCTAGTTATGTCAAAGGAATATAAAATTAATTCTTTGATCAAATAAGTGGGTTTTTTTTTCAGTTTCTGTTAACACATTAATTCTGTGGATGTGGCTTCAGTCCATGAAGTCTGAAATGAACTTTTTCACTTTCTGTTAACACATTAATTCTGTGGATGTGGCTTCAGTCCATGAAGTCTGAAATGACCTTTTTCAGTCCTAGTTTGAATTAGTATATTAACAGCAGTAATACTGTAATCCCAAAACTGATACAGTAATTTTCCAGCCTAATCATAGTGAACTTCAAACATACTCATAGAAATTCTTCTGAAGTTACTGTCTCAGAAGTATTTTTGCATTGTGTATGAATTACACATGAAGCAAAACTGTTAGACAAGTGTTTGTACAGCTCATTGGAAGTGGAGGAAGATAAATCCCTATTCATGTGAACCTTGTCCCTGTCTTTGATTTATTTAGACCTTACATGACTAAAAATTGAAAACAATCTAAACAAAATCTAACTCTTTTCCAGTTATCATTAGCAGCTCATGCCAATTATTAAAACTGCAAAGCAATGAGTAGTTCAAATAATTGTCTCCACACATACACATGAAGAGCACACATCCATGGACAATGGACACAATGGTGAAGGCGGAGCCAGCAGTGAAACTGCTGCATGTCACTCAGTATTTGGACACCTTGATCAGCTGGTGTAAGTGTCCAAGACCCTAGCACTGACCACAGCCGAGCCAGACACTTTTACTCATCCGAGTATGTTATCTATAGAATGTGTGTATGTGTGTGGAATAGACAACAGAAATGCATAGAATCATAGAATGCATTGGGTTGGAAGGGACTTTCCAAGGTCATCTAGTCCAACCCCCCTGCAGTCAGCAGGGACAACTCTAACTAGATCAGGTTGCTCAGAGCCCCATCAAGCCTGGCCTTGAACGACTCCAAGGATGGGGCCTCCACCACCTCTCTGGGCAACCTGTTCCAGTGTTCCACCACACTCATAGTAAAAAAGTTTTTCCTAATGCCCAATCTAAATCTACCCTTCTCTAGTTTAAAAATATTGCCCCTCATCCTATGTCTACATGCCCTTTTAAACAGTCCCTCCCCAACTTTCTTGTAAGCCCCTTTCAGGTACTGGAAAGCCACAATGAGGTCTCCCCAGAGCCTTCTCTTCTCCAGGCTAACCAACACCAACTGTCTTGGCCTGCCTTTGTAGGAGAGGTGCTCCAGCCCTCTGGTCATTTTTGTGGCCCTCCTCTGGACCCACTCCATCAGGTTCAGGGTTCCAGAGCTGGACACAGTACTCCAAGTACCACCAGGGCAGAGTAGAGGGGCAGAATCACCTCTCTTGATCTGCTGGCCATGCTTCTTTTGATGCAGCCCAGGATGTGATTAGCCTTCTGAGCTGCAAGTGCGCATTGTTGGCTTGTGTTCAGCTTTTTGTCCACCAGTACCCCCACGTCCTTTTCTGCAGGGCAGCTCTCTATCATATCATCCTCCAGCCTGTATTGATAGGGAGGATTGTCCTGACCCAGGTGCAGGACCTTGCACTTGGCCTGGTTGAACCTCATGAGGTTCACATGGGCCCAGTTCTCAAGCTTGCCTAGGTCCCTCTGGATGGCATCCTGTCCCTCCAGCATGTCAACTGCACCACTCAGCTTGATGTTGTTTGCAAACTTGCTGAGGGTGCACTCAGTCTCACTGTCTATATCATTGTTAATGGCCTACTACACCCATCTCACTCAGACCTTAGAATTTATGTCACAGGGAAAATTATTCCTGGTCTTGGTTACCTTTCCCTAAATTTCACTATTTTGACAGAAATCACCATAATTTTTTAATGCTCTTTTTGGTCATTGTGGATGACAGAATTGCTGAAGTCAGAGGTGTCCTCTGGATATCATCTGGTCCAATTTGCCTAACAAAAACTGGGTCAGCTAAGTTTTCAGTTCCCCTCACTATCTACTTACAAAGTTTGTACTTCATCAGATGGTCTAATAGGATGTTATGGCAAGCCTTAATAAAAGAAATAACATTCATTGCCCTCCCCTCATGTGCAGAGACAATCAACTCATGACAGAAAGCTATGACTTAAGCATGATTTCAAATTCATCAGTTCATGCTAATAACTCCCAGTAATATTCCTATCCTTCATACCCTTGAAAAAAGTTTCCATCATGATTCAGTCATTCATATACTCAGGAATCAAAGTGAGACTGAGCAGAATTAAGTTGTCTGGATCTTCCTTCTCACCTTGACAACCCTTTTGGTGAGGAAAGTTTTCCTAATGTCCAAGCAAAACCTCCCTAGTGCAACTTGATACCATTTCCTCTTGTCCTGTTACTTGGGAGAAAAGACTGACCCCCATCTCACTGCAATCTCCTTTCAGGTAGTTGTAGAGAGCCTCTCAGCCTCCTTTTCTCCAGGGTAAACAACCCCTGTTCCCACATCTGCTCCTCATAAGACTTGTGCTCTAGATCCCTCACTAGCTTTATTGCTCTTCTTTGGACATGCTCCAGCACCTCAGTGTCCTTCTTGTAGTGATATATAGTACTGACTATAGTATTCAAGGTGCAGCCTCACCACTGCCAAGTAGAGGAGGACAATCACTTCCCTAGTCCTGTTGTCCACAATGTTTTTGATACAAGCCAGGATGCTATTGGTTTTCTTGATCACTTAGGCACACTGCCAGCTCGTATTCAGCTGGCTGTCAACCAACACCCCCAGGGTCTTTTCTGCCAGGCATCTTTCCAACCACTCTTGCCCAAGCCCATAGGATTGGATGGGGTTGTTGTGAAGCAAGTGCATGATCTGGCACTTGACCTTGTTGAACCTTATACCATTGACATCAGCCTATCGATACAGCCTGTCCAGATCCTTCTGTAGAGCCTCCTTACCCTCAAGAAGATCAACACTCCCTCCTAAATTGTTGTTGACTGCAAACTTACTGAGGGTGCCCTTGATCTCTTCATCTGGATCATTGATAAAGACGTTAAACAGAACTAGTCCCAGTACTGAGCCCTGGGGAACACTGCTTGTTACTGGCTGCCGTGTGGATTTAACTCCATTCACTGCCACTCTTTGAACTTGGCCACCCAGCCGGTATTTTACTCAGCAAATCTTACACCCACCCAAGCCATGAGAGACCAGTTGCTCCAGGAGAATACTGTGGGAAACTGTGTCAAATACTTTTCTAAAGTCCAGGTAGACAACATCTACAACCTTTCCCTCATCCACTAAGTGGATCATCTTGTCACAGAAGATCAGGTTAGTCAAGCAGGACCTGCCTTTCACAGACCTAATGAGGCCAGATCACCTAGTTGTCCTATAGGCGCCACATTATGGCACTCAGGATGATCTGAAGTCACCGAGGTCAGACTGACAGGCCTGCAGTTCCCTGGATCCTCCTTCTCGCCCTTCTTGTAGATGGGTGTCACATTTGATAACCTCCAGTCAACTGGGTCCTCCCAGGTTAGTCATCCACAGATCTTCGTCATCTAAATCTTCCCATGTAAAATTGTCATGAAAATTCAACTGTGTCCTGTTTATTATTCACTACTTCCTTCAAAGTGCTGAGGAAAGATGTAAAAAAAATGAAGCAGCTCTAAACTGAAAAGATGTTCATTGTAATTTAGATTTTTAGCCTTTTACTCCCATTGCCAAGATGGTAATATCTACCTAAGTCCCATTTTTTACTCTTCCCACCTCTAACATAAATGACATTTGGAGATTAAATTAATGAGAACTGACATAAATAAGTTCTATTTTCAAGTTAAGACAGGACTGCAGTTGGATGGCAGCTGTAAAGGATTTTATGCAAGTATGCGTATAATGCCAGTTTTTGTAGTAATAACTCTGAATTCAGGCTAGTGTTTTATTTCCTCTTTTTTCACAGTTTCACCAGTTTCACTCTTGATTAGACATCTTGTCTGCAGCTCATCTCAGACACAATACTCACAATATTTCTACTTACATCTTCCCACTCAAGCCCTTCTGTTATTGAATTTGGAGGCCATGCTATCTATTAGTGTCTGCTTAACAGTGTTAAATGTGGTGTTATTCTATGAAAAGTTCAGGTCACCAGCAATGCAGAAGAGAATAGGAGTGTATAAACCCTGATGTTTTGATTGGAAAAAACTTTAGCAACACAGAGACACTACTGGGTACATTACATTTGCAGTTAAATCTTAAAGAATAATAACAATAATAGATCTGAATACAGCAAATTGAGTGCTAGTACAGATGAAGTGGGGAGAAGGGAAAGGAAGAAATTTGTTCATGAGGAGGTGGAAAGATAGCTAGAAGTCTGAAGCATAACTGTAGAACTTATTTCAAGATAATTAGAATGCTGAAAGAAGTCAGTTTGTGATCTGTATAACTGTGTTGCTCATGATGGCTAATAAAAATAAAAAGTAAACTACTATAATCTGATTTACATTTAATATACATGTTCACTGAAAAACTTTGGTAGGGTCACAAATAAAAAAGAGTTAAAAATAATTGAAAATCTTGAGACCAGCCTCTGTTCTGTAATCCAAATGACAAATCTCAGAGTTCAATGTCAGATATCTTTTTATCAAAAAAATCATTAATGTAGAGCTATCTGAATGTAATTATTTCGATAAAGTGCACTTCCTTCTGAAGTCAGACTAGTGCTAACTAGTCCAATTTCATCATTCTGTTTTTAAATACATCTAAATGTCAGCTGTGGGATATTCAGCACCTCTTAAGTGCTCTCATCTCTGATTATTTCCTTTTAAATGTATTTCCTTATGGCATTACTTATTAATCTGATTTATGTTCTTATGCTAATTTATGCTAATATGCACTAACCAATGCATCTTAAGACTTATGCAAAAGTCTAAATGTTTGAGAATAAGGGTATCAAACACATAACAGGATCTCAGCTGAAACAAAGGATTTAAACATTCTGTTGATCTGCACCAGCATACTTCATATCTAATAAGTTGTTTCAGAATTTCTGTGAAAATTAATCTGAAATGCAATGCAAATCTGAAGAACATAGCTTAAAACCTGTATATTTAAGCCTATGCTTTCTTTTGAAGGATGGTTCTTAAAATAAAAGTAAGTTGGTGTAGTTATGAGTGAGCAGGGTAGTGTAAATACGTGTCTGAAAGTGTATGCTGATTCAGAATGCGTATGTAAGATCATGATCTGGAGGATCATGACTACATGACTCATGTATATAGACAACTCCTACATCAAAATATATTCTCAGTCAAAGGCTTTTTTTTTTTCAATTCTGAAGTTATTCTTTTATGTGTTTGTACTCAGTGCAATTCACTATCATCTATCACCTAGTAAAATTATAGATGTCTTCAACTTAGTCCTCAGAGGACCTTTGTTAAGACTGTAGTACAAACATCAATTGACATTTTAAAGTTCACGACCAATACTACTTAAAAATAAGATTAAATAAAAATTCAGTTGGTAACCTAAAAAACCCCAAAAGTCCAGAGTTTCCAGAAGGCTGTTAACAACTATATTGTAGAAAACATAATGTCTACTGTTTTAATCTGAGGACAAAGCTCATCTTGAAAAACCTATATCTAACTAGCATCTATAAATCATGAATACAAGTTCATGAAGGCAACTTAAGAAAATGATGTCATTCATGTTTTTGTTTTAATTTTTGTTTTGTTTTGGTTAGTTTTGGGTTTTATTCCAGTTTTTCTTTGTCAGAAACAAGTGTAGGCCCTTACATACTGCTAACTTTTGTAAACTCTCTGAAATTTCCAACTCTAATTTTCAACAATGATATTTATGAAGTAGTAATGGTAGAGTTAAAGGCATTTTAATAAGCATGGATATATAAGCACACACTTAAATGATGTATTTAGTATGGACAGAACTACCTATAGGATGACCCAACTTATCAAGTATATTCTAAATTTGTCTTGCAGATTTTCTAAAAAAGCATCGCGTGTGATCTTGAACAGAAAGGAATTAAACCAAATTTGGTCCAGTGGTGCTCAAAACCTTAGTACTACTGCATGTTTTGGAAAACAAAATTTATACAAGACATTTTGTATTTGTCACAAAATGAGATGGAATAAAAGCCATTCTATGTGCTTGTAGATTCTTAAAAACACAGTCTTTTACCCTGGTGTTTCTCATTATGGATTACATTTATTACTGTCCAGAACAAGAGACAGAAAACTGCCATACCAAATAAAATAACAGAAAGAAGCTTGCAGGGTTATACTGTATTTCGGAAGGGATTTCAGTTTTTCTTTAAAATACCTTATACTCTTTTTCAGGAGATGTTGAGAAGTAAATAGTTCTATAATTCTAAATTCTATGTGACCATCTCATCAGCACTAAACAGAGCTGTTACACAGAAGAAGGGCTTTTATTATCTAGTGGCTGACAAACCAGAAGGGTGTGTGCCATTCAGAGAGATCTGAACAGACTGGAGAGCTGTGCTGAGGGGAACTTCATGAAATTCAACAAGGGCAAGTGTAAGGTCCTGCATGTGGGAAGGAATAGCCCAATCCACCAGTACAGGGTAGGGGCTGACCTATTAGAAAGCAGCTCTGCAGAGAGGGACCTGGGAGTCCTGGTGGACAAGTTTAGCGTGAGACAGCAATGTGCCCTTGTGGCCAAGAAGGCCAACGGTATCCTGGGCTTCATTAAGAAGAGTGTGACCAGAAGGTCAAGGGAGGTTCCCCCCCTCCTCTATTCTGCCCTGGTAAGGCCTCATCTGAAATATTGTGTCCGGTTCTGGGCTCTTCAGTTCAAGGGAGAGAGGAAATTGCTGGAGAGAATGCAACGGAAGGCTACGAGGATGATTAAGGGACTGGAATATCTCTCGTATAAGGAAAGACTGAGATCCTTGGGGCTGTATAACCTAGAGAAGAGAAAGCTGAGAGGGGATCTAATCAATGTTTATAAACATCTGAAGAGTGGGTGTCAGGAAGATAGAGAAATCAGTCCCTTTTCAATGGTGCCTAGAAATCGGACAAGGGGAAATTGGCACAAACTGGAACACAGGAAGTTCCACCTCAACATGAGGGAAACTTCTTTACTGTGAGGGTAACAGAGCATGGGAACAGGATGCTCAGAGAGGTTGTGGATTATCTTTCTCTGGAGACTTTCAAGACCTGCCTGGATACATTCCTGTGTGACCTACCCTAGATGAACCTGCTTTGGCAAAGGGGTTAGACTAGATGATCTCCAGAGGTCCCTTCCTATGCCTACCATTCTGTGACTATGCCTCCCACTAACAAATGTCATTCTCTTTTTAGATATTGTTTCAGTCCAGTGCTGACATGTCAAGGTTTAGAGTCAGTCCACTAGACCTATAACAGATGCTTTCTGTTAACCCCTCTTCCCCACGCCTCAAAAAGGGCAAGAGAAAAGTGAATAAGGGAGAGAAACTTATGGATCTTGGTTGGTCCCCTTTCCTTCCTGAATGGGGAGAGAAAGCAAATGAGAGAGAGGGAGACTTACAGATTAGAAAAGAAAATGGAAACAACTTTAATGCAGATAATAATAATAATAAAATGGAAGGTACAAAATCAGCTTTGACCTGAACCCAGCTGATGGCAATTACGCCACCATCACCACTGATGCTGTGCAGCAGGCACTGGGGCAGTCCCAGACTGGGCTCAGCAGAAGATGGGAACCGGATTCAGGAGCTAGATTCTGGAATTGGATTCAGGAAACCATGGACTGGGACTGAAGGCAGAATGGACGGAGTCCTTCTCAGATGCTGGCCATATAATACTTTCAGCTTTATACTGAATGTGATGTATATGGGACGGAATAACTCGGTTTTTTAGTTTAGGGTCGCCTGTCCTGTTTGCTCCCCCCTGCAGGTGCAGCCTCTTACTTTTGTACCCCCTGTGATGTGATACAAAAGGGTTAGCAGTGACCTTAGTCTGCATACCAATCCTTGGCAGTAACTCTAAACGTTGAGTATGATCACTGCTAGAAGCAGACACTGACTGCAAAAATGTGCTGTCAACTTCAGAAAGTGCAGTTAGTTAGAAGAGACTCAGCTGAAAATGAAAATCAGTGAACAGAATTAGTTTGGTTCTAACTCAAACCAGGCTATGTCATAAAGTAATGCAAGAACAGTACAACTTGTTTACTGTTGTTCCGCCATTCTTCCATCTTTATCTTTGCTTATATTATTTTCTTGATTGTGATCTTAAACAGATTAGAGATTTGAGAAATGTTCCCATTCTCATTTTCTTCTCATCTACAAGATATCTTTGTCTCATTACCTTCCTTTATCGTCTGCTCATGAGATCTTGGCATTGTTCAGTCATTTCTGATTGCCTGGTTCTATTTGTACTGTTAATAATCTCTTTCTGAAAATACTCTTCATCTTCCTGGCTGTATTAAAGGTTATTACTGATCAGTCCTGAAATTTTACCTAGTATCAGATCCTACTCAAAATATTAAGAAGTTGCACAGCTTTTTACAGTGTTTTGGAACTATAATACACCAATGTATAAGATACAGAAGTATAGAAAACTACAGCAAGAAATTCAGAAGATGCATCATTTGTGTTTTTTCAATTTTTAATAAATTTTATTTTGGAGGATAAAATAAATTAGTAAATAAAAGAATGAATTAAAATAGGTATTTGAGACTGGAAGTTGTAGTTGCAGACTTCATTTTCAGAAAGCTAGGCTCCATTGTTTGGACACTATTTTGGCAATATATGAAGCAATGCACCATCAACTTCAAATGAAAATATTGCAAGAGAGAAAAATGTCCTGTTCTAAATAACAGACTCAGATAGAGAATGATGTATGGAGTCTGATTTATGGCCAGACCAAATAAAACCAAAACCAACCAAACAACAAACAGCTGGCTTCCTACAATATCAAATGGAATTTAAAGTTTGGAGCTAAGCATTGAATTCAGTAGCAGTACAGAGTACTGGATAGTACAGAGGCTGTAACACAAAAAACCAATATTAGCTCCAAAATGGAGACACTCTTCTGCTAAAATCAAGAATGTAAGGATGAACCTAGTACTTCTTGTATGGCTTATGTTTACACAAAATATATTTGCTAGATGGGGCTCTTTATTGACCTTTTCAGCACTTTTTGAAGTTTGGTACATTTTTGAAAACATGAAGACACCACAAAGAGACTGCTTGGGCTAAGGAACTTTTAAGAATGCAAAAAAACCTCACAGAACTTAAGTTTAGTGAACATTTTGCAGAAGAAAGAGAAAGATATATCTTGAATTACAACATTCATGTTATATATGGCTGTGTGAAATTTGTTGAATTCTGATTTGGATTTAGGCTGAATGCCCACGTAATTTTTTTTTTTTTAGATCCCTCAATTCACTTTTGGATCTGATTCCTTAGTATCTAGGGCATTGATTGTAAAAGAAGATTCCCAAAATTGTTTGAAATACACGATAAATTATAAACACTTTACAGAATCAGTAGGAGGTATTGAGGTATTGTCACTCAAGTGGTATTGAGGGCCTTGCAAAGCCATCTGGCCAGATAAAATTTCAAGGGAGGAACTGATGAATAGCTGACCCATTAATCATAAATGTGTTATTTATCGTCAACCCACTTTAGCAATGACTTAAATTAGATTTAGGAAGTCCTGAAAATTATGATACGTGAAAAAGAATGTGAAGTGAGGGCTGACTCAGATCTGTAGTGGACAACATGACATCTGTGATTAAAAAGGAGTAACTAGTTTTGCACAATTCCTGGCGTGTTACACAAAGAGTGGCTGCTGTGGTAAAAGTGCGCAGAGAAGAAATTAACAAACCAGGCAGTCCTGGCCTGACATAATCCAGGAACATTACCGGAACCCAAGAAGAAGCATTGAACCTCAGATTTTCCTATGGGGATATGGAAGATGTGATCAACAGTCAGCCGTAACATATTTCTAATAGATAATAAATTGATATACCCACAGTTGTATATGAAGACACCCCATAGATGACAGGTTGTACTGCTATGTCTGTGATTTGTGTGTGTGCTATGGTTAGTCAGAATACCTATTCATTGTTATTGTACTATTCCTTTGCCCAGTTTCTGAAGGAAATAATAAGGAAGCGCACCCAAAATATGATCTACTGACTCTGCAACAGCAGTTCTTCTGCAGTATGAGCACGAGAGCAATCCAGATCATGTACGTTCTAGTAGAAGCAAAAAAGGAAGGTCTTTGGAGAGACTGAAGAATGGCAAGGCTTCCTACCTTTTCCAGAGAGTGTTGACCCTTCTGTAGGTAGCATGCTAAAAGAATCATTATAAAATATAGTACACAATTTGTGATGAGATTCAGAGAATATCTTCATCCTCCTCATTTTAAAAGTTAGTATTGATAAGAGAGTAAATAGGCATAATTAGAGGTAAATGAGGTAAAAAAATCAAAACTTCTGCGTTTAAGCAAGAAGTTAAGCTGGAAGAACTCCAGGAGTTTTTTGCAACCAACGTCTTTTCTGTTTCTACAGATCTTCAGAACACACCTACTCCAAAACAGTGGATATAGGTAGATATTTATAATAAAGTAAGCAAGATCAAAGGAGTTGCCTGATATTGTTTTCTTTGCAAATACATTTATTGTAGGGGATAGGCACTGTGGTTTTCTCAGAATCAGAAAATGGTGCTGCGATCTCATATATACATAATTAGTGATACCAAAAGCTCTCTGAGGAGAAAGTTGTTGGTTGTTTGTTTTTTTTAAAAAAAAAAAGTGGAACAAAATAAAAAGCATAAAAAAGACAACAAAGCTCTAAAAATCAGTGAGCATGTGAATTCTTTTGTAGTTTTATTTCAGGGCTAACTATATTAACTGGGAAAGTGCTATTAATATCCATCTTGTACAAACGTCTTGACTTTTTATTGTTGTTGTGTAGTATGTCCAGATTTACATTGTGATGTATTCATTTGCAATCCTTTCTGCCCACACTAAGTACCTTTAAAAATGCATCATCCGAGACAAATGATCAAGAGCTCATTGAAAAATTGCTGCACATTTACAACTGACTATGGCTTTATTGCGAGTCACAGACTATACATTACTTAAAATGTGGTCAGTACAGCAACATGCTAAGGAAAACAGTGTTTATATCTTACTGCAAACATAATTTTTTTTATTTTTTGGCTACAAGGTAGATTACTGGTAAGGATGATACTCTGAGCATCTCTGTGGCTACAATTCTCCAGAGGCTCCTAAATGAGTTTACAGCATTGGAAAACCATACTGTACAGTTGCATACTGTACAGTTTTGGACCAGCATTTTTACAGTGACTCACACAGTTTGCTGGATTTTACTTGATGCATAAACTCTCTCTGTGTATCAGTGGCAATATGCAGAAGCTGACTGTTTCACCTTAGCATTACTAGTCACACTGGGCTGGCTTGAGTAACTGTCCTTCAACAATACTATCCATAATACAAAGTCCAACTTGAGAAGATATTGTCTAAAACTCATTTTTAAAATGCAGGTGCATTTTCCACCTCAAAATCCAGCCTTATCAACTTCCCAGCTCCACAGCATGGTTAGATCTGAATGAAAACGACTCCATGTCCTCATTTTCATAGAAAGAGAAACTCGGGCTGCAGACCAGATGCTTTGGCAGGCTCCAGTAGGCATCTAGTCTAATCAGTTAATGGTCAAGATCCCCAAACTGTTTTGCAACATGTCTGCAGGTAAGTCTGAGTGCATCAGAAAACCATAGATAACGAAATTGAAGGAATTAGTTCTGAATTTTCTAGAAGTTATTTCATATATTAATAAAAGACTACGACTGCACTTGTGTCACTTCAGGAGCTTCTTTTCAAAAGAGCAATGACTGTGGTGGTGTTAATATAGGAACACATAAAACAAATTGAAGACTTAGAGTGCTAAGTCCACTTTCCTTAATAACTGTACTTTGCTAGGAATAGAAGGTGAATTTTTGGAACATGGAACCAAAAATCGTGACAGGCATCTGAGGGTATGAAAATATTCTTATCTCTAATTAAAATCACTGAAATGTACACTCATGGACTAGTCACAGTAATTCATGTTTTGTCCTGATCACACATTATAAATTCACCATATGGGCTGTTCTGTAGAAAGCTTTTATTTCTATATCCTCCAACTCTTGGAGCTAAGAAAATAACACATCACATTGAACAAGACTCCAACAGTGCATTTATATTGGTTCTCTGCTTGGGTTTATTTCCTGTGGTATTATCATCAAAAAGGGAAGTCCATGCTTTTTCTATCATGAGCTAAACCTGGAGGCTTAGATGTTTAGAAAACTTTCCCTGACCCCAGATGCATAAATTCACGTTTATTTTATTTATATGTTCAGCTTGGATTTTTAAAAGGAAAATACATATAATAATAGAATTTATATACACTTTAACCAGAGGGAACTCCTGTTTACTGCAAAGTCGCTGGTTTTTAAATCCCTTTAGGCTCCCTAAAGGAACTCTTGACTCCATGCAGCTGGCTTGCTGATAGCTGAATAAACCCACACTGCATAACATAGAATTGTGTCAGTAGTTTTTATTTAAACAAAAGAATCATTTTAGTGTCCTTACGCTAATAGTAATTCCCTGAGGATGATTCCATGTGTGAGCCTTGTTATTCTGTTCACTGCATATGGGTAGATTGTGTTCAGTTACATAAGGACTGAAGTAATTTACATTTTTCTAGTTTTAGATCAATAATAGTGTAATCAGAATCCATCATTTTATCTTTGAAAAAGCCTAATTTTTATTAAATAAAAATGATTATTAGACATAGAATTGCAAATGGGAAACCAGATTCTCAGTTATCATAAATCAGCACAGCTCCATAAAATTAGATTGAATTATACAAATTAATCCCACCTAAGGGTTCTCCAATCTTCTGTTATAATTAGGATTGTAATCTCAAACCACTAGAAAGATATTGTTCAAACAATGGGGAGCAGTAAGAATGAAGTAATGTATTTACTTATTTTAGGAAACTTTATTCACTTAGAATTCTGCAGGTTTCCAAACAGAGACATTCACATGTTTCTGAATAATGTATACAACTGTAATAAAAACAGAAAGTGAAAAAGAATTATTTAATTAGCCTGCACATTCAATTATATTTAGGAGAGTATCCATATAGGTGATACAACAAAGTTATCCTTTTCTCCTTTGGATTAGAATATTCTACTTTATAGGCATTGACAGGAAAACTATCTTTTAAAGAGATAGATCACACCAGGATACATACTGAGCACAACGAAAATCAGAAATATGCTCTTTTACATAAAGTTATATGAATAATATTTGATTAATTTGTTGACAGGAACAATATTCTTAGATTCTGGAAGGAAAAGAGGTTTTCCTGGGTTTAATTATAGAAATACATTGTGGTTCTTATTTACTTTCCAGGTTACAATAAAAATAAATTTCACAAGATGATTGTAATTTATCTGTGAATATTTTCCATAATTATTATTGTGATAGTATAAAAAATAAAAAGAGGAAGATGAACTATTTTAGGGCAACTGAAAAATCTAATTTAAACCTGGAAAAGCTCAACAAGTTGGTGATCCTATTCATATTGTTGGAGAGTTACAAATGTTAAAAAAAAAAAACAAACCAAACAACAAACAAACCCTGTATCTGTTTTTCAACAAGTTTGCAGTCTTTTGTCCTACAAAAGTGTAAAGGCAAAAGAAAGCACAATTTCCCCCTAAAGATCAGAAGTTGTTTCCATCCTTTTCACAGGAAACCTAGGCTTGACTATGAGACCAAATAAAAAGGAGGCACAGTCATTACAAGGCTGACCAGCAATATTGAGGAAGATGATAGGTGTGAGCCCCTTCGCATATTACTAAGGGCAGTAAAATCAGTGAAAACCGTTGCTCTCAGCAGTAGACTTGCATGAAAATTTTCTTCAGTTTATTGCCTCTGGCAGAGCATGTGACCAATGATCTTAAGAATGGATCAAAATAAAATCTCATTTCACTTGAAGTTATCTTTCCTGTTTCTGCCTGTATTTAACAGTGAGGCTTAAAACCAATCTTTCATTAACTATTCCTTTTCGTTTTCCTCCAGTCATTAATTTAGGCACTCTCTATTACAAAAGCTAATTAATAAACATTGGTATCTTTAATTTGTCCAGCTACTCTTGAAATCTATCATATTATCTACCTTCAAAACTACTTTTTGCCCAATTCAATTATATCATTCGTGACTGTGTATAAGGTAGGTATCTTTCAAAAGAGAAGTACTATACAGATTATAGATCTCTCATTTAAAACTTTTTTCCTTTCAATAAATTTTCATGAATCTTGCAGTTATTCCTTTCTCTATCAATGACAACTTCCTTACAGCAGGCATCTGACTGGAAAATCATAAGATATCATGTATTCTTTTGTTGTTGTGTGTTTTGAATCTGCAGAAGACTCATAAAAGCAAGGAGACAAAGCATACGCCAAGGACTGCTAATAAAGGCTACTCCTGTAGTATCTACAAAAAGATTCAACATACATTTTTGAAAACCTGAAAAGAATGAGACAAGAACAAAGAAAATACAGTGTTTCAATGCAGTCTGCAAATACACTGATGCAGAAACTCCTGCTTAGAAGTGACCATGCGGTGTAGTAAGACCTGAAGTTCACATCACCCTCCAAGTCTCCAGCTTGAAGTATTAACTTAAAGTATTGGTTTTAGCCACATATTAGCACTGCTTTAGATCTTATACTACACATATGTACACATACATGACAGTTGTATACAAGGCTCACAGTAGCTTCATGTGAGGGGCAACTGAAGTCTACATTTAGCTCCACAGATTCAAACATATTTCTCTGACATAAGTTTTGCATGCCACCTGAGAAAAATGCCACTATTCTCTGTGAAACTCAAAGTATGTTAAGAACATCAGTTTTGAGTGTGTAACATTCTACTATATCTGAGCATCCTACATCCAAAAAGAGTGATTAATACAGAGAGTTGAATCTCTATGACACTCTCAGGAAAAAAAAAAAAAAAAGGCAAATCTCCCTTAAAATTCTCAGTAGCTTTTTCTTATCTCTTTTTTTTTTTTTCACTTATTTCTTTGAGCTTTTCCAAAACACATATACTGACCCATTCTGTATTTTCCTAGCCAGCGTGTAGTAGAAGCCTGGATCATATTACACATGGGATAAATAGTTACATTCAGAAATCATAATTTAAATTAAATTAAGGTTATTTTATACTATTGCTTTTTTACTTCTTGTAATAAGTTTTAATCAAAACTTTAATTCAGAAACATATGTATTAGAGGTGGTAACCAAAGGCAATAGATCATTATGTTTTTTCCTGCTTTTCAAAGTGAAACTCAGAGCTAAGTTTCTTTGTTTATAGACTTTTACAGTTTTAACTGTTTTAATGTGTTATGATCTTAAATGCTTTATAATTTTTTAAAATATTAAATTTATAATTTATGTTTACTTTACCTAATCCATTACATTTGTTGCTGGAGGCTAGAATTATACAAAAGCTGACCTAGGTCCTTAAGTCTTTTTCTTTATGAACTTACTTTCAGTGCTTGGCTCTTTCAGGGAATTTTGTTACTTCTTTCAAAAGCATATGATTCAGTTAATACACACAAGTTCAAGACAGTAATAAAGACAAATCATCTGAAAAATCAAAACAGTACACTCCATTACAGATCATTTAAATGCAAACATGTAACCTCACTTCTCTAAAAGAAAAGCAAGCAGCCCTTACAGATTGGATTTGCAAATACCAAGAATAGGAAAAAAACATTGGTTTTTTGATAGCTTCTTAGAGTTTGTTGTTGGCTTAATCTCTCTTTACCTTTCCTATATTTTGGTCTGTCTTCTTTTCCTTCTGTTTGACACCTAAAAAAAATTATTCTCTCTCTCTTTCTCTCCTCTACTCTGTTCTCTCCGCATGACAGAAAAGTTTTGGCTCCATCTTTTCCATGGTCTCCCATTTGGTAGTCACAGAGAGCAGTAAGTCCCCTGTAGCCTTCTCTTCTTCAGGCTGAACAAACTTCATTGTCTCAGCCTTTTCTCATATTTCATAGGCTCCTGTGGTAATTGGCACAGGTTGAAAGTGGCTGAAATTCAGTTATAAGGGAGTAGATGCAAACAAGGTACTGATTTAAGCACAAGGGACATACCAGTCTCTGTAAGAGATACAAAGAAGCTTTGAGAGGAGTGGAGTGCAAGTACCTGGAATGGTGACAGCCTCTTCAGGTGCTTCAGAAATCTTAATGGGCTAATCAGAAATAGGTATTCTCTATATAACCCTTTAACTGATAACATCTGGGGTAACTCAGGGAGACACCTGGAAGAGACCCTGGAGAAAGAACAGAGGACATCCACGGCCTGGCCCCAGGATCACACATGGCAAAGCCAAGATCCCTGCACTGGCTTACCTGACCCTTCTCCAAGGATACATTGTCTTCCCCATGGGACAATGTAACCTTATCTTTTGTTAACATGAAACATACCTGTAACCAAATGTGCATAGATGTGTAAGTCCATTTAGTGTCTGCACTGCACCTACTTAGGACATTTAGAATTGTGAAGTATGTATGATGAAGAAAACTCAGCAGAGAAAACTATTTGCTACCTATTTCCAACACCTTTTTCCATTTATGTTTTGAGCTTATTTAGAAATCCTAGTCTACTTTTTGGTAGTTCAAAACGTTAATATATGGATACAAAATCTTCCTCTCTGAACTGCTGTGAGTAGGCATCTGGCATGATAAATAGCATTTCTATAATTTTTACAGACTAAATATTATTTTCCCTTAAATGAAAGATATTTTCAGAGTTTCCAAGTGTACTTTTAAAATATAATTCTTTTCTGCGTATTTATATATCAATAATTGGTGAACCAAGTATTTTGACTAAAATTTTGTGTTCTGTTTTAAAGGCAGTTAGTTTGGTTACTATTAGTGCAGCAAACTCATTTATGTATGTCTGTTAAAAATATAAGGATGAAAAAGATGAGATATTTACTTTTTTATATACTCTATAGTATATAACATGCATTTAAATTCAAGAGGATATAATGGTAGAATTTCATTTAGACAACAGCCATTTGCCTTATATAAGAGCAGGATATGTGCCTATAAGTCTGTCAGCTGTTTTCTGACCTCAAAAGCCACAGTGTAAGTTCTTGCTTAAGAGGAAACATTCTTGTATATGTTACCACACTTATGATGTGTATGGAAAATGGCAGATACCACTTTTTTTGAACTGTTTAAACAGAATATTCAAGATTTCTTTATAGAACTACATTTATTATAAAATTGTGGGATAGAATGAAAGAATTATGTTTCTAACCATATATGCCCTCTTGAGATCCACTCTACTCTGGACACAAATGCCCCCTCCCACCAAAGAAACCCCAATCCACAAAAAAACCTGCAAAAGTCACCAACAAACACTTTCTCTGTGATACCCTTCATTCTTCCTCACCATGAAAAAAAGAGCCAGATCACAACTTTTTTCATATTCAAGCTTCCTGAGTTTACCTTTGAAATATCCCAACCCTCTTGCTGGGATTTGCAGGAAGTAGTTGCTGCCCACCATTCCTAGAAGCCTTTCTGAGAAAAAAATAAGTATTGCTACTCACTTCTGTGTTGTTAGCTTTCAGGCCTGCTTCATGTTGTTCTAATGCTAAACCAGAGGTATAAAATATTTCATACATACGGACAGTTACCAGTGCCACAACCCAGAACGACCTGTGTTTTTAGATTTGCTACTAAAGGGTGAAAGTGTAAGGAAGAAGATCCTCTAGTGCAAAAATTACCGTCTTGTGATTGGATTCAAGCCATTTCCCAAAAGAATTACAGGAAAATTAAA
The DNA here is from genome assembly GCA_033124195.1 of Coracias cyanogaster. Lineage (NCBI taxonomy): Eukaryota > Metazoa > Chordata > Aves > Coraciiformes > Coraciidae > Coracias > Coracias cyanogaster. The sequence goes on along the minus strand of JAVSBS010011441.1, from coordinate 17,805 downwards.
GATTAAGAGGATAAGGAATCTACATATTCTGTACTTTTACTCAGTTGAAGATACAGATATTGCTTTGGTTGTTTATTGTTTTGTAGAACTGCTAGATAACATGAGGAAAAAACACAGTGTGCATCTCTCTTCCATATTCCTTATGCATTTGAACATATTCCTCATTGTAGTCATACAACTAATAGAAACATTCATAATTCTCAAAAGCAGAAGAAAATATTTTTAAGTCTAACATACATAATAAACTGCATATGTCTTTCTGATCTCTTATATGGACTTCGATTTTAATACCACATGTGGATTTGTTTAAAACAACATACTTAATTTTATCTGAAAGTAGATTTTCACTCTTCTCCACTAGATTGGAATTTTGTCAAGGCTGACACAACGTTTTACCTAAGCTGATAAATGCTTGATTTGGTTTGTTTCTGTATGAAAAATAAAGATATAAAGACTTTAAATTAAGATCAAAAAACTTTCTCATCTTCACTACTCACTGTAGTACTTAATAATCCCAGTCTGACAGTTTTTATACACTGATAGTGATTTGGTATTTTAAAAATACTATGTATTTTAAGAATATTAAAAAATTATTCATTTATATCCACTTAGAGAAACTGTACCCCAGAGAACAATTTGGACAAGCATATTCTCAATTGCAAGTATTTGTTGAAATTCTATTTTAATTAAAGCATCAAATAGCATCATATATGTTAAAAAAATACTAGTAAGAACTTTTCTACAAATCCTTTCAATAAAAACAATTAATCTGTATACGTCTTTATTTTATATTTATGCAAGAACAAGAAATTTAACATTTTTCTGGCTATTTATGCAAAATGAAGACTAATGTGTGTACTGCTGGGTGCAAGATCCTTGTAGAGGTCTGTGGCGCAGGTTCGTATTGACTTCATGTTAGAGACCAAGATTTACATTGCTTCTTCTTCCCTTCCAGAGGGAAGAAACCTGAAGCCAATAAGGAAGTCTGATATAGGCCAAGTTTGCTAGCATATTTTGAGGGAGAGAATGCTAGGAACATGCATAGAGTTTCATTCTCAGAGATTAATCTAAACATACCCTCAAGAAGAATGTGGGCCTTTAAGGAAAGTTTAGGTCATTTCTTCTTCTAAAATCACAAGATCTGTAGTATATCAGATAATATATGCTAAGGTGTATTGAAAAGCAGAAATAGTGGTTGCTTTGTTATTGTGTTTGAAAAAAGTCATAGAAAATGTGGGTATTTGTGATACCTAACCATGCTACCTTATCTTATTCTGCCATTACAGAAAGGCAGCAATGTAAAAAAGTCCTGTGCTGCCAGCCAGCCACATGTGAATAACTTGAGGCTTCTCAAATAACATTTGACACTTATACTTAAGCAATTAAATTTGGTCCTGAGGGTTTCAAAATCATATGTTTCTTTTAGATGCAGGTTAGCTAGTTAAGAAAACTGCATTCCTTCCCTAAGGTGAAAAAGATGTGTTGGCATTAAGCCTGAGAAAATATATGGGTATAAAATCTGGTGCTTTAAGCATTCACCTGTGATATAACACACTGCCTTCCAGAGCTGAATGAGTGTATACATTTTAGGCAACATAAAGGAAGAAAAGCAATGGAAAGAATACTTTAAAAATAGTGTTAAAAAAGAGGCTGATTTTAATTAGGTATATTCCAGATGAATATAAAGACTTAAATGACTGTCTGCCAGCTGTAAAAGAAGAAAGGTAAAGGAGTTCGAAAAGAGAGTGGGCTGGAAGAGGAAAGACAGTGAGGATAAAAGATAAAAAAAGGCTGTATGGCTCAAACAGCCTTTTAACTCCAGCCTCTTAAAATCCTTAAAAGGATTTATGAATCCATCATTATTAAAAGCCTACCAGCTATCACAATGGATGGGTCAGGCTAAAGATACACCTGTATTTGTTCTCTATCGACCTATACCCATGACTAGATATCCAATAATCACTCTAGGAGATTAAAAAAAGTTTTCAATAAATCTTCCCCTAACTTACTCTTCCACTGTCTAACCATCGGAGATTCAATGAACTGAACACTGTAGCCATTATATATTTATGTATTATTATCTAAATATATATTACTACATATTTAATAACAATTTATAGTAATTGGAAACAATAGTTTCCAATATGAAAAATCTGTGGATCTGATCATTACATCTAAAATTATTTTGATTCCATAAAACCACAAACTATTATGCAATGGTCTCAAAATAATTATACTTCAACTACTTGATATGTGTTTGATGAATGGACTTCATATGGGATATATATGGGTTTGATGGGTGGGCTATTTGATGGATAAGGAATTTACAGCATGGCCATATCCAAAGAGTTACAGTCAAGAGCACACCGTCCAAGTGGAAACCAGCAATTAGTGGTGACCCTCAAAGAGTCTATATTGGAACCAGTAGTGTTCAATATCTGTATTAATGATTTAGAAAGTGGGACTGAGTGCAGCTTCAGCAGGTTTGCAGATAACATTAAGCTGCATGTTGCATTTAATACACTTGGGGGAAGGGTTGCCATCCAGACGAACCTCGACAGGCTTGAGAAGTGGGCCCCTGTGAATCTCAGGAATTTCAAAAAGGACAAATAAAAGGTCCTGCACTTGGGTTAAGACAATCCTCATCATCAATACAGATTGGGGCATGAATGGATCGAGAGCAGCCCTGCAGAGAAGGACTTGGGGATACTGGTGGAGGAAAAATTAAGTATAAACTTGCAATGTGTACTTTCAGCCCAGAAAGCCAATCATATCCTAGGCTGCATAAAAAGCAATACAGCTAGCAGGTCAAGGGAGGTTATTCTACCCCTCTACAGTGCTCTGGTGAGACACCACCAGAGTATTGTGTCCAGCTCTGGAGTCCTCAGTACAAGAAAGACATGGGCTTGTCGGAATGGGTCAAAAGGAAGGTCATGGGAATTATCAGAGGGAAGTAACACCTCTCCTATGAAGGAAGGCCAAGAGAGTTGGAATTGTTTTAATTCATTAATTTTTAAAATTGAAATATTTGCTATTTTTCTTGGATCTATTTACATTGTACATTTAAATACTTGTTATGGTATTTCTTCCTGGAACATTGGAGGAACTATACACTGAAAGTATGTGGTTTGAGTACATTTCCTAAGAAAAATTTCAAACATTTACTTTAGCATTGATTCAGTCCCATTTTAGTAAGATTTCAATTTTATTTTCAAGTTCCTTCAATGTCTTTTGTTTCTGGAAGCAAATTGTCTGTACTGAAGTGTGGAAGAACTGTTGTCTCTGCAGAGAGTTAAAGAATATTTTCCATCTCTCTAAATTTATGCCTTCTTATTTTCCTAAGTATAGAGAGCCCTGAAATATTTATTTCATTTGCATAGTCAAGAGATGACTCCATATACAGGTCTGCAGATTTCAGTTTCTACAAGGACCCCTCAAACCACCTGTGGAAGTAGGACTAATCTGTGCTAGGTAAAATATCAGTGCCAGTCAATAAAGGTGTTAAAATATGGGGTAATTCAGCTACAGTTCTGCCTTGATATTTTTATTACCTTCCCCAGGGCTCATAATTCCACATTCTATGATTAAACGGGTACATTTATTCAGGACAGTGTATTTATAGTAAGATTTCATGAACATAAACCCTAATGATTCCTCATCTTCACAATTCAACAAGAGTTAAACCAACACATGCTTTAGAAGTATATAAATGAAATATCAGTGCATTTTATTAAATACTTTTATTTCTGCTAATAACACCCCACTTCTGGTTCCCTTTTGCCATTATGTCTTATTTGACAAGAGCCATCTGAGGATACTGATCATACAAGAATGTATTTTCAAATATTGGTATAAGTAGTGGATTATACATGTGAGAGTATACTAATTATAAACTAATTGATAACGAATTTTCAATTATTTCCCCCTTTTGTTGTCAGGTATTTCAAAGCTCTTTGTCTCTGAAAAATTGTATAAACATTTCTAAACAATAGATTAAGTAAAAAAAACCATAAACTATTTCTTACTTTAGACCTATATCAGAATTACCGTTTCAATAGCACTTGATCAAAATTGAGTTCATAATACTTGTTGTATGACAGATGTTCTTTATTTCATTAATAACTATGAAAACTGTGGAAATTACAACAAGCTCTTCTGAAGTTCTGTTTAAATCATTAGTAGATAGGTTTTATGAGAACAGATTTAACACTTTTTTAACATTGTTATGGTACTAAGATGCTTTTTTTTGGTAATGCTAACATATCACACCTGTCCAGAAGGTGTGACACTTGCCACTCCCTACATCTTGCTAATCCTCTTGCAGATCAGAAAATGCCCCACAAAGTCCCACATGCACACTCACAGTGGGGATCCCTGGCTGTTGCACTACATAATGACCACTGACCAGCTTGGTACATGCTGTTCCTGATGTCCCACAAGGAAGCTGCTGTATTAGGCTTAGGCAGATGCTGTGATGCTGATGGTGTGACTTCCAGCAATGTTAAACCAGGTTTTGACTGATATTATTTATTATCCAAAGTCTTTCCCAGCTGGTTACATATTTTAATGCTTCTTCTGTACTTCTTTTCAGTCTGACTCCTTTGTTTCAAAAAAGACCTCATTTTAATCTTCCTCTTTAATCATGAGAATAAATAAACACAAAATGTAACTGTTCTAAGAGGCAAACTTGAATACTATTTTTGTCAGCTTGCCTAAAATTTTGTAACCCGTTCCTAGATATAAAACTCTTCCAAGCCCTGTACATGGAGGCTAAGTAAGGATGTAGCATAGTTTGTTGGCTCAATGGCCAAGAAACCCATCTTTCTCACCTGGAAAAATTATCATCTTACTGAACTTATGTACAAGCCTCAATTTTCTCCAGTATTCTCACCCTGGTGGAAGAGATACAGCTGCTTTATGGTGAAAAAAGATGACAGAACACTCTAGATGTTTATATGGGGTAAGTCTAAAACACATGTTTAACTCAGACCCTAAAAATTAGAGGAACTTAAGGTTTGAGAGTAGTGTTCCAGCCTTAGACTATTTTCTAATTACAATAAAAAACTAGAGGACTTTTCTTTTTTCCCTTGAAATTTAAAGTTTCATCATTTAAGACTTCTGTTGTAAAGCATTCCAAAATAAGCTCTTCAATACTCACTTTTGATTGGCTTCAAAATTCTCAATCTTCAGTTTTACTGAATATTCCCTTGTTTATATGTTAGAATATAAGAAGTTCATGATCTATTTTCTCTGAACTATTCAATAATTTCTAAGCTTGGCATATCTTCTTTGGTTTTTTTGGTAACTCAAAGTGACAGCTTCTTCAGTTTTTCTTAATATAGGAGTTTCTCAGTGTCTTTGGTTGTTCCCATTACTCATACATAAGCCTCAACTTTTTGAGATGTGTGACTAATAATACTCACCTGATACTTCATTATTATATATCTAAATAATAAATAGTATTAAACTATATATATAGTCTAAGTAATATCTACAAACCAGTATTATATACTATATAAAAATGCATGAAATATAATTTAAGACAAAAAAATTGCAGTAAGTGCAATACACACTACAAAATGTGTGCATTATTTATTATCAGAGGTCTTTTCCATTGTAACATCTTATTCGGTTTAAATCTCGACAGATTAATTTGCTTTCCTTTCTCTGTTTCTTTTTTTGTTTGATGTTTTTCATTTGCAGTAAGATCTTGATGCATATTTGGAAGAAACTAAAAAGATTAATAAAAGGATAAGAATAAGGAACACATGGATGACTTTGGGACTTAAAGACAGACTGAGTAAACTGTAAAAACCTAGATGATTTAAACACATTGTAGAAAGTTGACACTGCCACAACTAGGAGGCTGAGACAAGAACCTAGTTCTGTATACAGAGCTGAATAATCCTAAGGGACTGAAGGAATTGAAGTAAAATCAAAGGATAAATGAATAGAATCTATCTCCTTCATGGTAGATGAGAAAATTTCCTGGTTTTCAGATGCTGAAGTAGATTCTAAGACAGCGTCTCATCATTTTTGCATAGTGAATATATGTAGACCTAGCACAAAAATGAATCTTACTGTCCATGAGTGTCAGTTATAGATACATAAAATAACACACTTTCAGGTGTATTAAATGTTGTGCCTGGTAACAGTTTAAAAAAGGTTCAAAGAAAGATTGGACAAATTCATAGAAGACAACACTCTCAGACTATTAGGTGCAAAAGTAGCACCGGTTCTGCACTAGAAATTTTTTTAAGTGTGACAACCTATTGAGGGAAGTATGGACATATTCGTGTTGTCTTCAGTTTTCCCTAGATATCTGCAGCAAGTAACTATCAGAAAAGAGTGTATGAAATGCAAAGGTCTATCTGAATTATATAATAATTTGTACATTCCTATATTTATTTCCTCTGCTAGTTATCTGAAGAAAAGAAGTGTGTGTCCTGAATCTAAAATTTATAGTCCTCTGTACTAGGATCTCACTAGGATGGAATTTTCTTCATGCTTGTATGGTGCAGTGTTTTGGATTTCAGATTAAAACAGTTTGATAACACACCCATGCTTTTTTTTTCTATTGCTGAACAATGCCAAGGGTTTTCCTGTTTCTGACAGTGAGTAGGCTAGGTATGGGCAAAAGGTTTGAGGAGTAAACAGTTGGGTCAGGCAATCAAAATTGACCAAAGACATATTTCATGACACATAACATGCTCATCAGTTTAAACTGGGAATTTGGTCTATCCAAGGTGGTTGTTGCTTGGATACTGGCTGGGCATTGGTTACCTTGTGGGAGGTGGGGAACAATTGCCTTTGCATCACTTCATTTCTCTGTTTTTTTTTAACCTCTCTCTTTCCCTCACTTAACTGTATTTATCTTGACCCATGAGATAAAGAATGCATTTGTTCTTCCAATTCTCTCCCTTGTCCTGCTGGCCGGAGGAAAGAAGGAGAAAAGATGAGTGGCTGGGTGGGTGCTTAGTTGCTGGCCAGGGTCAACCCACCACATCCTCCTTAACATTTGTTGCTGATGCCATTATGATGTTATATCATAGGATTTTTTCTTGAAAAGTAAACAGAAAAACATCCATAAATTATTTTAAATAAATTTTATAGTGGTTGAAAATTCAAAATTTCAAAAGGAAGAATAATGAAATTAATGATCTCTGCAGAGTTGCAGATGTATGTACAAAGTGCTTACTCCATGCATAATCACGAGTTCCAGTGCACCTGATCTTTATTCCATGCACAGTTTACAGTATTCCTCTCATTTACTACTGTTCTATGTTTGTTGTTGATTGAGAATCAATTAGCTTTATTAACCGCATGCATTTCAAAAACCTACCTTGAAAACAGAATTATTAACTATTTCACAAACATTTGTACAGCACACAATTCTCTGGAATCTAAGTGCCATATTGGTTATTTTTATTAAAACCCTACAACACTTAAGTCATAAATGGAAAGCAAAAATGAGATTCATATTTAACTTCCATACACTCAGTATGTATAGTCATTTAATGCCACTTAGAACAGCCTAGAGCCTAGAGTCAGGTGAGGTCCATAGAACAGATGCAGGATTTGTTAAAGGTTCAGATCTTTCTGAAGCAGTAGGTGAATGCTGTGAGCAATAATTTAACATGCCTACATGTGGGCAACCAAATCAAGCCAAAGTGTCTCAGGTTAGTCAAATTAGCCGAAAATTAGGAAGAATTAGACTGCCCTAGATACTCAAATATATATTTACAAGGATGATTGCAGACAGACTGAAGTGTAGCTGAACCTCAGTCAGAGAGTAAAGTTTGGTCATGTCAGTAGTATGCTTTCAGTATTTCCTATCACCAACAATAACTTATTGGCTTAGGCAACATGAAACTGTGCCTTTGTTTTCTCTTCACTGGCTTGTGTCTGTGTGACGGAGAAAGGGACTTCACTGCAAGGTTCAAACTAACAATTTATTTGAACTTCACTCACAGGTCCGATACGTCAGTACTGTAGATTTTATGGATACAATGGAGGAATGCACTATTGCCATTTAAAAAGCAACACACAGGATACACTATTACAAAACTAAGTGATTCCCAGAAAGATACTTGGAAAAATTAAAAGCACGCTAGATCTTAAAGCACGGCAAGTACCACACATTTGTTTCTTAATCACTTACCCTTTCTCAGGTAAGGGGTCTCAATCCCAAGGGAAAATATTGAACAAGAGTGATGGCATCTCCTACAGTCCAGCTGTATTGCTGGAAAAACTACTCCAATTTCTACCCCAAATCTTACAGTTTTTATCCTGTAAGGATGGGGTGGGGGAGGGGGGGGGGGAGGCCTGGCATGCAGAGGTATGCCCAAGGAAATTAGACTCGCTAGAATGTTTATTTTTGGTGTCATGATGGGATTTTTTCTTATCTTTTCATGGAAGCACCCTACTAGTTCTACTGATTTTGTGATGTCTAGTACACGAATGCTTTATCTCAAGAATAGATAGTGGTTCCAATGAGAGTCAGGGAAAAATCTTTGCCATTTGGCTTCCATTCAGGTTTCAATCCTCTGTTCCCTGTTTAATTATTTTGGATAACTCAGGGTTGGCTCATTTTTCACAACCCCACATGGGTCATCACAGACAAGGGTCTGTCAAGGCAAGACAGAGCTGAGCTAAATTAACACCTCCCTACATCTCACCTTTGTTCACCAAAACCTGTCCCATGGGTATCCACACAGTTGGATGTGTGGATCCCACAGCAGCTGAAACAGACAGTGGGAATTCTCTCTGTGCTTCTTCAAATAGATCCAGTTTATGCTAGATAAGGTGTGGCTCAAAATCCCTTCTTATCACACAAGGTACCTATCTCATATACTCGGGTATGGATGACTGTCTTTCACTCTTTAAACACTGCCAGAACCTGTTGTGTTAGGTTAGTGTAACAGTAGTCCGGGAACTGTGATAGTGAGGTTTCCTTTTATTTTCTGCTTTGAACTTATACCTATTGGAAGAAGTAGGGTTGAAGCTAAATTGGAACACAGATAAACAATAACATGCCGATTAAATGTGATCATAACTCACAGAAAAACATCAGGAAGAAACAGATGGAATTTAGATTCTAAAACCTAGCAAGGCTCATTTTAGATGTGAATAGTGGTATGTTTCAGTTCCTGTTTCCAGGAATACGTATGCACTACTGTAAAAGTCACACTGAGAAAGGAATTACCTTACCTGCTTTATAACACCTTAAAGGACAAAGGTATGAGATAAATGTCAATGGGTTTGATTCACTCTAAGGATGTCTCCTACACTGCAATAGCCACTAAATTGCTTGCTTATGGATTTCAGTATGCAAACTCCCAGCTGTTTAAGGATAACAGTATTGCTTCAGATATGCAAAAAGGGATTCTAGAAATCCTTCCTCATCTGTAGATTCCCAGGGTATGCTATTCTTGCATTTTGAGTGGTTTATAGTGGTGGATCAAGTAACAACATGATATCTGCTTTGCATCTGTTTTTCCTGTCTTCCAGTAACATGCTGTGGGAAAAAGCTCAGCACAAGCAGAAAGTGCTTGACAAGATATCAAAGGTGTAGACTATAAGATAGATCTGAAAAAAAAAAAAGCCTAATTCTTCTACAGGTCAGTTTGTATTCAGCCACAGAATGTTTAATGCAATTTCTTAATACTGTGTGAAAAAAAGTAATATTTTGTTTTTGTTACAAATATGACCATTTTAGCTATTTCATCCACTTGATTTTTTAGAATAGAATAAAATATGCCGGTTTACAATATTAAAGTTCCTTTACTGAAACTCTAAATAAAAAATGCTATTTCATCATTTGTTCATTCAAACATGCCTAATCAGTTTCACTGCTATGGTTACTGTGAAACAGGTATCAAATCCTTTTTTTTCTATCCTTCAGCAATTACATTCAAAAGATGCTATTTCTAAACTGCCATTTGCTGAATTCCTGTGTAATCTTTTACTTCACTATACACTAGACTGAGGTAGGATATTTCATTGTCCCAAGAATCACTGCTAATCTCCCGCTCAGACAGAATATGACACTCAAATTACCATTATCTGATTTACAAGGTAATTGTGACTAAATGAGTCCATTGGTTGGAAATAAACGTACAAGTTGTCAAGTCCCTGTGTGCACTAATATTCCCTAGTGGTTTTCACCAGCTTCACCTGGGGTCTGTGCCCACACCCATGGGCCCAGAAGCTCTATTTAAGCTCAGCTCAAGGGCTTCAGTTCCTATCTGAGCTATGTTGATGAAGTATTACTTCATATCTCTAACTGCAGCACCAGTCCCCTGATCTGGACCCCCAGATGCAGACTGACTTGGAGCTGACAGTATTTATGATTTTTTTTTCAATAGATAGAATTGTATAACTTGACAGAGCTTGACTTTACTCCTGCTGCATTACTGTGGACTTGCCCAGTGATCACTGGACCTAAGCTTAACAGTAATCTATAGATCAACTTTGCAGCTTGAACTTGCCTCATCATCTTCACCCTACTTTATGATCTGGGCTATGACTTGGACCTGACTGTAGTCTCTGGGACTGTCTTGCCTTGCTTGGGTACTCATGGGACTTGGGTCTGGTTGCTGAGGCCCCTGCTGACTCCCTAGCCTGAAGGGAGTAGCCCTGTTCTTGCTGCTCCCTGAAGCATTCTGTATCAGAATACCTACATTTGAGTTTCTGCTACTTCATTCACGGTCTGTTCTAATGGGAGATGAGTTGTCTCCCCTCATATTCCAAACAGCCTGCCCAGCCAAGAATGGGGCTGGAACAGGAAATATTCCATGAGTAGCATCTATGGGATCTTTTGAGACTATGTCTTTAAAAACAAAGAATGTATTTGTAAAACTGAAGGGAAGAACTTTTGTAGATCGGCTGATTATCTGTTTAGTCTCCCATACTGACTTTACTTATTTTGCTCTATAAATATATTCAGGATGTATTTTTAGCAAACTTCTGGCCATATGTTTACTGAAGCCTGAAATCTAAGAAAAATGGTGGATATTCTAAAAACATTATTTTTAACATTGTACACCATTTCTTCTCCATTTATTTCACCATTCAGAACTTCACAAACTTATCAAGAAGGGCTCAGTAAAGTGCAAGAAATAGTACTCAGCTAAGGCCTGTATCTGAAGTGATTTCTCTCCAAGAGTCCAGAAGTCTAAAGCAGAACAAACAATGGGAAGCTTCAGGTGCATTAAGGGGAAAAAGTAACTGCAGCAAAACTGTTACAAAAATGGCACTAAGTAAGAAATTACAGATCTCCATTTTACTGTAGTTTAGGGCTTTTTTTTGTAATGATATGCCCTCTCTACTCCACAAGTGTGATTCATAGAATCTGTAATTGCAATAAACTCTTTCCCAGAAGAGATGGAGTTTCAAAAATAGGAGCTCTGGGGATAAAAATATAGTGTAGTACAGAGGGAGAAGTATTGAAACAACTTCTAAGTTGTTTATGCTACAGACTTATGAATTTATTCAATGTCAGAGGGTGCAAGAAAGCAAAAATCTTTAAGATACTTGCTAGTAGGATAATCTCAGGTAAGAGGCTAACTACACCCCTAAACGATAAAAGCCTAGCGCAGTGAGAAACCAACTCATTCAAGGGTTATTCTGAATAAGTCTATGCATCTTTTCAAATTATCCTAATTTGAAAACAACTTTAAAATAAAAAATATTTTCCAGACTTGCTTCCTATGCCTTTGTGTTGGTTTTTTTTTTCCACATAGTCTGAAATTACAGTACACCACAGAGAGCAATTTATATACTTAAACCAACTAGAATTATAAACTCAAAATCCTGAGGGTACCAGTGTCACTCTGCAATGTCTATGTCAATCACAATAATCATTCATTTATATCCCAGAATGCTCAGATGGATGTACCTTTTAAAATAATGACAAAATCTTTACACCTATGTTAACCAGCAGGAAATGTGGAAAAGGACAGTAGAAAATCATTCAATTGGGCTGCAAGGAAATGCTTTCTTTCCACTTGTGATGTAATCTAAACCCTATCCCAGAACCAGGGGAATTACAGAAGCGCAGAATTGCCAAGATTGGAAAAAGCTTTTAAGATCATCGAGTGCAATCACTAACCTAACACTGACAAGTACTTGACTAAACTGTATCCCTAAGTGCTACATCTATACATCTTTTAAATACCTCCAGGGATGGGGACTCCACCACTGCTCTGGGCAACCTGCGCCAGGCTCTCACCACTCTCAGTGTCAACAGTTTCTTCCTTCTCTCTAGTCTA
>JAVSBS010011438.1:39631-50994 GCA_033124195.1 Coracias cyanogaster | reverse complement strand
CTGCCATGGCAGGGACACCTCCCACTAGACCAGGTTGCTCCAAGCCCCGTCCAACCTGGCCTTGAACACCTCCAGAGTTGGGGCGTTCACCCTTTGATCCCCTTTATCCCCACACACCCTGAGAAGCTTTGCAGCCTGAGGCCGTTACGGGCACTCCCGAGCTCCGCTCGAGTTTTCCCCGCTCCCCCGCGTTCTCCAGTCACAGGGTCTCTGCGCCCCTTTCACCGCCGTTGCTCGGCGCCGGGGGAGGCCGCCGCGGCTCCGCAGCTCAACCTCCCGGGGCAGGGCCGGGGCGGGGCGGGCCGGAGGCGGGGAGCCTGGCGTGGCTTCCCCGGGCCGTGCCGAGTCGTGCCCCGCGGCTCCCCGGCCGCCAGCCCGCCCGCCCGCCCACCGCCGCCGCGGCTCCCCCTCAGCTCGCCCGGGCGCTCTGCAAGATGGCGGCAGCAGCGGAGCGCGGCGCGGAGCTGCCCGCGGAACCGCCGCGGGGGGCTCGGCCGCCGCTGGGCCCCGAAGAGGTGGCGAGGCGACTGGCGAGCACCCGGCGGGAGCTGAGCAACAGGCGCAAGATCCTGCTGAGGAACCTGCCGGCCGAGAGCAGCAGCCAGGTACGGCCGCCGCCTCCTCTCCGGCGGCGTGGCGCGACGCCGCCGGCGCCTCAGGCGGGCCGTGCCCGGGGAGCGGGGCCGGGTGCCGCGGCGGAGCCGCTCCGTCTGGGCGGTGCGGGGCTGCCCCCGCCTTGCCTTCGCAGGCTGCAGCTTCCCGTCCTCCCGGCGCCTCCTTCGGCTTTGTTACCTCCGGTACCGCCGTGCCTGCGGGGCAGCGGCCCCGGCTCGTCCTCCCCGCGGCGGGAACCGCCGCCCTCAGCCGCGGGGGACGACGCCGGGCTGGCGGGGCCGGCTCAGGGGCAGCGTCGTGCCGGTGCCCGCCGTTACCTGCCCCCTGAGGGAGCCGGGCCCGGGGCCGTCGGGGTTTTTCGGCAAGGTGTGCAGCTCATCAGGGTTAATGAGCGCGTTAATTGCGCTTCTCTGCTCCTGAGGGCGTGCGGCCCGTTAGCGGCCCTCGAGAGGTGGCACCTGTGGGCTCGCCGCGTCGGGCCGCCTGCTCCTGCAGCACCTCCAGTTTCTTTTAGCAAAGCTGAAAAGCTTCGAGCCTGTTTGTTGTTCTGTTTGTGCGTTTGTTGGTTTTCCTGAGGTGGGCAGCGCGGAGTCAAGGGAAAGTGGTTTCCTGCGATCTGTGGTGGTTTAGGAAAATTCCACTGAAATTACTGCGGTTCGTTGGGGTAGATCGGCGAACTCTTAAACCTAACCCTTATGAGTCAGCTTTTGAGGTGATTTAGTTGCGCAGTCACTTTTCCCAGATCTTTACCAGCTCCAAATGTTCAACTTTATGCAGAAGTATAAAAAACGTCATGGCAGGTTTTGTTCTAAACCACCGCTTCTGACTCTTCCCCTCTCTTTCTAAAGCACAGGCAGTTTTACTACCCGTGGGGAAGTGCAGCATGTGAAGACTTAAATGTTTTCTCCATAACTCCGGTAGAAAGGGACTATTCATTTCAGAGCGAATCTTTCAGCGATCAGGGTAATTTGATGCAGAGAACCCAGCTTGCCACCGCGCCTCTCGCTGTGGTGTTCTCAGGTGTACGGTGCCTTTCAGTCTGGTCTGATTGTAGGTAGGTAGAGTTTTAGATACGAGAGTTCGGCTGTGATCCTGCCTGATGTCTTACATGCAGAGCCTCGCCTCGATTTATAGCAACCTAATGGCCTTATCGATCGCACTCACAAGCTGGAAAACCCTGCTCATCTTCGTCGTCCGTTCAAAAAGCCGTCACGTGTGACCGTGTTGATAGAGAGGGCTTATGGGTGTATCGCAAGAACAGCCGAACAGGATCGCTCTGTCTGACACTCCAACAGTTGTGTTACTTGCTCCTCATGCAGCAGGTACTTCATGAATTCACACATGGACTGCTTGAAAGCACACCTGGTCTCTGGAATCCATCAAGTTTGACCTTGCTTGGTCAGTCAAAGAATGCTCCAGGGAGATATTAGCGTGAAGGTCCAATTTGGCAGCTGTGCGGTATTTGGGAAGTTTGCCATTTTGTTATATGACTTAAAAGTAGCGCTTTGATGCCTTTTTCTCCATAAGTAAGGTTCTGATGTTCACCAGTTACATCTAGGCTAGAACAGCCTTGCCATGTACAGATCCTAAAATACTATTTCAGAAGATGTCATTTTAATTTTTAACATCATTAAGTGGTTGGTGTTGGCACGTGAAGGCAGAATAGTTGTGCTGTGGAGACAAAGTTTCTGTCCTGGAGCAGTTTTGGAAAGGAGAAGTGTGTTTGTGGTCGGGCATGTTCAGTATACCTGTGTCGTGCATTTCCGAAAATTACCATGAAATTTGACATGTCTCATTTCAAGTTAACACCCTCGGTAAGCACTGTGCGGAGGTGCTTTATCTGCTGTTTTCTTCTTGAAATGATTAGTTAGCCAAGTAAAACAAGATAAATTGTTGCTAACCTGGCCAATTTATTCGCCATCGAGAAAGAAAGAAAAATCATTAAAATGCAGCTAAGTCTTCCAGAGTAGGTTTTCCTAAATGTAACTATTCATATCTCGAATCTTTGGGGTGTTGGTTCTGTATCATTCTTCGTCGTCATGTGAAGAGTGAGACCATGATTTATCAAAACAGTTTTCAAGCAAGAAATGGTTCTTCTGCTAATACAGGTTGTTGGAGATGTTCACTTTTGTGAGAACGTTCATCATCTTCGAAATGAGAACAAAGCTCCATTTTTTTTCAAGTGAAATTAGGTAGCAAACATTTTCCTCTGCCACTTGTGGCTACATATTAACTTTTAAAATGTATTATTGTACTTGTAATCTTCTGTTACCTTTGGAGTTCCACCTGTGTTAAACTGAATTACAAAAAGCCAATTGCTCTTAAGGCCACAGGAGAAACGTACCTTAGCCATGAAGTTCTGAACCAGAAGCAGAGTACCGCAGGTTTGTAGTCCTAGAAACCAAACAAACAGTGTCAGAAGCGTTCAGCACTCGAGGTGCTGGGTGGCTATTGTTAAGCAGCAAAGGTTGCCCACGTTCGAATCTTGGCAAGTGGAATTTCTCTCTAAATGCGTTTGGCAACATCTGTGTTCCTAAGGAAATCCAGAGCCTGTTTTCAGGAGGAAGGACTTTGCAGTCTGTCACGCCAGTAAGTCAGTGTTCCTTTACGAGCTTTTCTCTTTGAGTGTTGGTATGAAATGAATCCAAAGGGGCAGCAAATTAGGTCACAATTATGTCGAGAAGATTCTTTCTGCATTGGGTTTTAATGCTTAGCCTGCAGATAGGTGCTTGCAGGATTAGTATTTCTTCAAGCAATTCTCTCACTACAGCCATGGAGAAAGGTGTTTTTGTGACAGATTTTCATTAGCACCTTCACTGTTCTTGAAGATGTAATCTCCATTCGCTGTTCGGTTGGCAAGTCAACCAATTTTGTACTGACCCGTTGCAGCAAAGTCTTCCAGAGCTGCCAGTTTGTTCCCCATGTTCATGCTCGTCCGATTCCTCCAGCACGGTACCCAAACTGTGCACGTTATCAAATGTGCGGTGTGATAATGACCTAAAAATGGGCATATGCTGTTGCTGGGACCCCTCTAAATCTTGAGATGAAGCACCACTGATACCTGTACGGCTGTATTTTTGTTATTTTAGATCGCTGAACCTACAAAATCAGACAGAAAATGGGCTTGTTACTGCTCTGACAGATTCCTGTTGGGTCGGTGTTGTTTTTCCCTCCCTCAGTCTGATATTTTTCCGTTGTTGTGCCTATATATGAACTATATTAAATTCTGCTCGGTATTTTGTTCTACTTAGGGACATTTCTTCTCCTCTCAGTCTGATCTCCTTGCTCCGAAGTTCTGGCAGAGGTGTGATCTCGTAACACACACTGAGGATGCAGGACTCCTTAGGTGTTACAGTGGATGTACTGCAGATTTTGAGGTCGTACTGTAGCAGCGAGTACTGTCTTAAAAAGAGAATTTGGTACCGAGTGTGGACCAGGCTGTGTGGAGGATCAGAACAAGCCTTCCTGTTTCTCCATGGAGCTTCACTGCTTGCATCAAGAGCTTTGCACTCCATACCAGCCTTCACGTATGGGATGTGCTCTCCAGGGCAATGTCCGTCTCTCCTCCCACAGCCTTTGCAGAACATACTCCTCTAATTTGCAGTTCTTCTTGCAAGAGCGGGGAAGTGTCATCTGCTCATTCCAGACTAATCATTTTATGGCTTCATTAGGATGAAGGGCCGTAAGCAGGATGCGAGGAATCCTAGCAGGGTGGTCATGTGTGCTGTTTTACACTAAGAAAGGCAAGATTGTCCCATTGGTATTGGTCTTTTTGAAGAATGTCAGATAGTGGGTCTGTTCTCATTAACGTTGATGTCCTCTGACGTAGCGCTGTGGTAAGACTGATGGTTCTGTCGAGAATTTTTGCTGGTTTCACTGGGATAGAGTCATAGAATCCGTTTTATATTGAGGAAAGCTACATTTTTGAGCAGGCTGCAGTACCTGATTTGGTAAGAACAAAGTTGATAAGACACTTTGCTTTCACTTGTGGCCAGCCATGGTATGTGGGTCTCAACAGTGATCACGTTCTGTAGCAGCTTCAACTTAGCCAGGTGCTAAAGCCAGGTGGAACGAAAGCCGGGGCAGCTGACCCATGCTGGCCAACAGCAGTATTCCAGACCATAAACTCACTATAAATTAGAACGTTTGCTGGGGATGGCCTTTCCTCCTGATGGCCACCATCCCTGAAGGTCTTGCCCATCATCCTGCTCCCAAGGCCTGTGTGTTTGTTGTGACCGTTGTGTTTTCGCTGGAGCTGTGGAGCTCGTGGTGCCTGACATCCAGCATTCATTGCTGGCAGCTTGCACCTTGCCACCACAACATGGCCTGTGTATAACTTTGTCTACTTTCTATTAGTATTACTATTAGGCAGTTTTAATTATTATTTAATATTATTAAATCTGTTTCCATTTTAACCCCCAGGACTCCTTTCCTTTCCCTTCCCTGATTCCCTTTCCCAGGGAGATGGGGTGGGGGAGTGAGGGGCATTGGGTGATAGAACAACCAGCTAAATTAAGACAAATACTCAAAGGTAAGCCTGGTTGTAGTGCATTTTTTTTCAGGTCAGGGCTTGGCAATGAATTTGCAATCCCTTGGTTGGATGTCTCTTGCGATCGCCTTGCACGTGCATCTCCCTGAAGCGTCATCTCTGATCAATCAACTAATCCCTTCCAATAGCAAGGGACGCACTCGCACACCATGTCAGAAGCGCAGTGTTCAAAGGCACGTGTTGCACACGGAAGGTCCTTGGATCTACCATAAGGCTGCTCCGAGTGCTCTGGGAGGCAGGAGGACCGCTCTGGGCACAGGAAGGGAAGGAAACAAGAACTTCTGCTCTCCTTTACTGATAAAGAGCTGCCAAGAGCTTCAGGGTGACCAGAGTGTGAGTGAAGTTGTACATTACTAGGCAGGGAGTTTATTTTGCTGGAGTATTGTATGACAAGTCAGCTTCTGTTTATCTTGGGTTTTGTAATTAGCCCAGCAGATTAGAAGAATTGGTTTTGATTTCCCCCCAGTCATTGTTTTTTCACTGTTAGCAGTTCCTTATTTTTGTCGGATGAACTTCCACAGGAGCAGTGCCTCAGAACCACGATGTAATCAGCTCTTCGGTACCCTCGCATGCCAGTTTGTACCCCAGGGAGTTGCTGCTAGGAAGAATACACCTTGGGTTATCGTCCTTGCTCATCGTTACAGCAAAATCTCCAGTCTTCTCTGCTAAGATTAGGTGACCAGCGAGGGCTGCTCGCTCTTGGATTCCCCTCTCTGCAGCTAAGGAGCTTTCAACTAGTTTTTTCTGTGCTTGATTATCTTCAAATGGCACCATATTGCATTCACGTTTCTGCTTTTCTTCTTTAACATCTGAGGCTGGAGAATAAATCTTATAGAGGGGATGTTCTACTTTAATGTAGGACATGAAGTAAAGTAGGGCTTATTAATTATTTTAATACCCTGTAGTTTTTCTTTACCAGGACAGAATCTAAAGAGAGATGAAACATTTAGGTGGTGATAAGAAACTGGTGCAGTCCACCTGGGATGGGGATTTATTTTGTGTTTTGGGACCTGGTGTACCTGTCCATTTTTTGTTTTTTTTATCCATGTCTGTTCCTGATCAAAAGACAAATCACTACTTAGCACGATGCTGTTTCTGGTGTGGTTGGTTTTCTTTTTTTTTTTTTCCTCCTTTCTCCCTGGATTAGCCACAATTTTTCCTTGTTCCTTTTTGATCGAAAGCCTTTAATGAACTGTGATGATTTGAGGAAGTGCTCTCTCCCCATCTGTTGTACACCAGACGTTTAAGTAGAAGGGGCCTTTGTGTTTTACTTAGTCCTCCGTCACACTGACTGAACATGAAAGGCATACTTGCTGGAGAGTGAGTGGCTCTCATGCCTTAGGATGTACGTGCTTTTTTATTTTCTTTATTGCTTTTCTTTTGCTTTGTGCTCCTGCTCTCTCATGTTACCTCTTCTGTGTCTTTTTCATCTTTCATTTAGCTTGCGTACTGCCCAGTATAACCCGGATGATGAAATTAATGTCCAGTCCCACAGTGTTCCTCTTATCAACACACTAATACATCTCTGGAAGATCACAGCAATCTGTTTTTCATTCCATGTCCACCATAAGTTTGTTGAGAAATGCTTAATTTTGTCTCTTAACATTTTCTTCTGTTACTTTACTAAAGATCTTTGGAGGGTATGATGTCACAAAAGTGAGATTAAATTCTCGAACAAAAGGATTCGCCCCAAAGGCAGGTCATGGCCTAGAATGACAGGCTTGATTTTATTTCTGGTTTCAGGGTTTGTGAATGTTTGTGGAAGCAAAGAGGGAATGCACTGAGCGAAAGCTCCAGGGCACACCTCAGTGCTTGCTCTTGCTGGCTGCCTGGGCAGGTAGACATCTGCTACACATCTTAGACCTCATTCTACAGCCATTGCTCATCTAGGAACTTTAAGGCAACACTTTAAAAAACTTGGAAATTTGTCAAAGAAGAGAACATACTATACAGTGTGGTAACCCCAATCTTTGTCTGAAATCTTGAAGAGGATTTATCCAACAGTTGTTACCCAACTGGTGAAAATTTGAGGACCTCCTACCTCTATGGTCATTAGTAGACAGGAGATGTTTGAAATTGCACTTTGCGTCAGTCCTTGGGCTTTGTTATCTAACTCTTGTTGGTGCATAGCACTTACTACTCTCCAGCAGAGTCTCTGGGATTTTCCCTCAGTGACATTATTATTTTAAACCACGTTGATGTTCTCTTTCTTACTCCTCTTGCTTTGTTTTGGTTTGGTTTTTTCCACAGCAGACCATTTTTTTAATATCTGCAGTCAAAGCCATGGGTCTCAAAGACTTAGTGCTTGAAAATATGAATTAAATGGAGATGGTATCAGGACATGATCTAGTGGTCATGGTAGTGCTGATGGTTGGACTAGGAGGCCTTTGCCAGCCTCGATGATTCTATGATTCTGCAAATGAACACTCCCTTCTACCATTTGTAAATTTAAAGCTTTTTCCTGAGAAGCCCTCTTCTTTCCTGCTCTGCCTGCACAAATGAAAACAAAGTCTTTCTTAGGCACGAGATGATTTAAAACATCTTGCTTAGCCAAACACGTTATTTAGTTCCACTACTTAAACCAGAACTGATTCCCGTTTCAAGAGTACGCGTGTGAAGTTGAGGCCTTCAGCTGCTGAGAGCCAAGTTATAGACCAGGCTTGTACCGTGTTTATGTTGGAAACACCACTAAAACTTACTGTAGAAATCTGGCCAGGCACTTCTAATTGTTAAATACTTTTGTTGCCAGAATAACGCAAGTCAATATTAAATCTAGAGAGAGAAAAATACTTGGGTTTGGGGTGCTATAAGCTTTATATATGGGATATATTGTTCCAGGTCATGACTATTTCTTGCATATTCCTTTTCTTGCGCTATGAGGTCCTGGGTATGAAAAGCTGATTTTACTAGAAATAAAACATTGAGTTTTACTAGTTTGATAAATGGAGCAAACGTGCCTGTCAATGACTCCCTTTCTTGTTGGCATTTAAAACAATGCAGGTAATAAAACTTAAAGACAAATCCTCTCAACAGAAAGCGTTCTTTCCATTTGAGAGATGCAAATTTTAAATTGATAATATGTGGTAAAAACTCATGTTGACAGTTTTTCTACTGAAGGCAAGACGGGACAGGCCAAGAACTGAAGTATTTCAAGACCACATTTCTTACAGTAGTAAATAATATATATTTTAAAGTATATTCAGCTTGTATTTACTAGTGGTTTCTCTTAAACTCTCTTTAATAAATTTGCTATGCTTTTTCTGCTAATTTTTAGGTATGAACAGATTATTTTCTAGCTGGGATTTTAATGTTTACTGGTGATGTGATGAACTAGCCTTCAAAGTCTGCTTTGAGGGTTTAAGGGGCTGTATGGCTAAGCAGCATTGGTTACATTTCTGTTCCAAGATGTTTAGTTAGAGCTGCTGGCATGGCCCGTATGTTTATACAACTGCTGTTACTCTGGGCAAACTCTCCTCCGTTTTCTCCCCTCCTCTCCCTTTCTGCGGTATGTACAATCCTTGTTTTGGCCAGGGACACATGCCCCGGGAGCTGCCCGGTGAGGATTTTGCTCAGGTACAAACACACCTTGGTGCCCAGGAGTTGACGCTGAGGTTTTCCGTCTGGTTCTGTAGCCAACTCTAAGTCAATCCAAGGAGTGCAATAATTAAGGGCCAAGATTGGCACCGCTGTGAGCAGTGTTTGTGTTGGAAACGTCACAGGATCCATGACTGCTGTGTGTCTGCCAGATGGCTTTATAACTGCTTGCAATTTTTGTTGTCAAAATATTATAATCTAGCTTGGCGTTCAGTGCGTGGTGGCAACTAGACCTTCAGCATGTCAGTGGATGTTGCCATTCGGTTTAGACTTGATCTGATGCAGTTAAATCATTATTATCTTGGTAATTGTCAGTCACATTTTTTTTAGACTAGGTTCATTCATTTATAAAAGAGGAAAAAATCCTTTAGGAGAAGCAGTTTAGTAAGCGTTATGTGGGAAGAATACTAGTAGTGGCCAGGCTTGGTCAACAGCCAGTTTGGATGTGGCTGTTGTGAGCGTGGGCAAGGTGGTGGCACTGCGGACAGCAGCCATGGCTCGCACGGGGTACCACCACTGGCTTTATTACCACTGGTTTGCTAAACCTATCATAGAATCATAGAACGGTTTTGGTTGGAAAGGACCTTTCACGGTCAACTAGTCCAAACCCCCTGCAGGGAGCAGGGACATCTGCAACTAGAGCAGGTTGGTCGCGGCTAGCCTCACCTGCAGTGTTTCCAGAGATGGGGCAGTGACCACTTCTCTGGGCAACCTGTGCCAGGCTCTCACCACCCTCAGTGCAAAAAATGTTTTCCTTCTCTCTAGTCTAAATCTCCCTCTTTGAGTTTAAACCCATCCCCCCTTGTCCTGTCCCATCTGCTCAAAAGTCCCTCCCCATCTTTCTGACAGGCCCCTTGAAGCACTGTAAGGCCACCAGAAGGTCTCTGTGGAGCCTTCTCTTCTCCAGGCTGAACAAGCCCGACTCTCTCAGCCTTTCTTCATCTCTAGTTCATTGTTCCCCAAGCTGCGATTTAGTCTCTTGAATGTTTCTGAAATAAACGTAAAGATTTTGCCTTTCCATTCTCCCCTCTCCAGCATCTTGACTCGCTTTGGTTTCGCTGTCCTTCAGGTGGCGGTGGTGTGTGGCTCCTGCGTAGCTGGAGGTGCCTACGTTCCAACCATGGCAGAAGAAGTCGTGATGATCGATAAAATCAGTACACTCTTCCTTGCTGGCCCACCTCTGGTCAAAGCTGCCACAGGAGAAGATGTCTCTCCTGAGGACCTCGGAGGAGCTAAACTTCACTCTCAGTACGTGAAACTGGTCTTAAAAATAGTAGAGAATTCAGTAGAGTTCAATAAACTGTTCTGTCTTAAATCTCAGCTTCACTGCTGTCCACGAGAACTGTATGTAGACACACTCTGATAGACATCTCACCTACGTGCAGAGGTCAGGACTGGGGCCAAAGGTAGAATCTGTTATTACACCGTTTGCTGTCCCTCCCAGGTATGGGGGTTTTTGTTAGATCGCCCAAATGGGAGTAAAATTAAAGGATGTTATGGGGTGAAGCAGAGACTGGACAAAGCTGGGAGCAGCTATTGAAGAGCGATGGTGTCACTTCTTTTCCTGATACACTTATCAACATCATCATAAAAATAAATCCATGCGTCTTTCTTTAATACAAGTAAACACAAAAGTCATGGGGAAGAATTTCTTACTGTGAATTTGTTTTGGGGTGGGATTGCCCGGAAATTCCACTGACTTGCTGCTTTCACCTCATTCATACACGAACAAAACCAGAGAGTATTTTCAGGGCGTTTGGAGAGTCTTAGTGCGGGGTTAAGTTTGTTCCTTCAGTTTTTCTATCAGAATTCAGATTTCCCCAGTTCAATCCTGTTTCTGTTGCTCTCTCTCCCAGCGTCAGTGGCTGTAGTGACCATTTTGCACCTTCAGAAAAGGAAGCCTACGACTGTGTTCGCAATGTTATCTCTACGTTGAATTACGATCCGGTGCCGGAGGAGGCCGCAGAGCACGACAGTCCCCTCTACAGTCCTGAGGAGCTCTTGGGCCTGGCACCGCAGGATTACAGGTGTACTCTTCCCGTAAAACTGGTATGGTGACAGATACCGTGGTCCTTCAGCCTTCCAGCTTGCTCTGTCTGGCAGCTCCAGATTGACACAAAGCTGTTCTGGCTTGGAGAAGTACCGGAGATACTCTGTGTTGTCACCTAATCAGTTGCCAAACTGTCTTGGGTCTGCCACAAAGCGTGACGGCAGCAGTTCTGGAGAATATAGAAACTAGTTAAGCTCCAAAGCTGCTAGAGATCATTTCAGATTTGCCAGCTGATCCCCGTCTGTTTCTAGGCACCGTGTGAGACACTGTCATGTCCTCTGCTCAATGTTCATAAATATCTGAAGGGTGGGTGTCAGGAAGATGGAGCAATCGGTCTCTTCAATGGTGCCCAGGGATGGGACAAGGGGAAACGGGCACCAACTGCAACACAGGAAGTTCCACCTCAACATGAGGAGAAACATCTTTACCACGAGGGTGACAGAGCCCTGGCCCAGGCTGCCTGGGGAGGTTGTGGAGTCTCCTTCTCTGGAGACTTTCAAGCCCCGTCTGGCTGCGTTCCTGTGTGACCTGCCCTAGATTCTCTGGTCCTGCTTG
>JAVSBS010011438.1:7044-30851 GCA_033124195.1 Coracias cyanogaster | reverse complement strand
TCCCCTCCCTGCCCTGCTGCCCACGCTGCTGGGGATGCAGCCCAGGAGGACGTTGGCTGCTGGGCTGCACTGGCACACTGCTGGCTCATGTTGAGCTTTTCATCCACCAGCACCCCCAAGTCTTTCTCCTCAGGACTGCTCTCCATCCACTCGTTGCCCAGCCTGTGTTTGTGCTTGGTCATTCATGGATCACACCTGGTGTAGATGAGGAGGGTCCATGTCTGTGTTCTGTCAGTAAATGACACTAAATACATGTTTCTATCCAATACAGGAATTAAACGGTAGGCTCTTGAATTAGGCTGTAGGCACCCCGTCAAAAACATCCAAGAAAACATTTTTTGGCACGTTCTCATATTGCCTATCGCTTGTACAAACACGCTGTGCCGTGGACTAATGGGTAGGTTGTAGAAGTACGATAATAGAAGAAAAATAGGTTTACTTATGATCACTTATTTATCCTTAGTGATTACAGAATCATGGAGTGGTAGGGTTGGAAGAAACTTCTGGAGGTCATCTAGTCCAAACATCATCTATTCTTAGAGACCAAATGGTACTGACTGGTGAGGGAGGCTCTGCCTCGAGGGGTGGTGGGGAGAGGCAGCAGCCATGAGTGATGGAGGTGAAGCCTGTGGGCTGACGGGGGAAGCAGCCCTTCAGAGAGGGAAGATAGGAGAGTGGAGGTGGATAAACAAGGAGTTCAGATCTGAGACATGAAAAGGGGAGGACAGTGGGTGGATTCTTATCACAGTAGTGCTAATTAGTTATGGTTTTATGAGTGAGATGACCTAAAAATCAACAACAAAGAAAGGAGCGGGAGGAAGACCCAAGACCGTGCGAAAAATCTGGGTGGGTGGTGTGACATGATGGGTAGAGACCTAAGAGGGAAGCCTAGGAGGGGACAGGGTAGCAGAAACCTGGGTGGGGAGGGAATTTCAATAGCGTGCGAGTGGGAGAAATTCCTTTGGAAAATTTTTCTTGGAAGAATTAATACATTCTAGATAAAACTATTAAAATGTTCATTCACATTCTTGTTATTTTACATCTTCATGACGCTACAGTCTCTTCCTTCCTTTCTTTTCCTAGTCATGGCCAATCCAGCCTTCACACCACTCCTGCGCTCAGATTGTCCCCCCCGTAGGGTCACTTGGGCCATTTTGCCGGTCTCTTGATACGGCATCTTCAACATAGCTGTCTTGTGCTGCTTTCATGGCTTAGTTCTGCTGGTAGCTCTAAATGCAGTATTTCATCATGCAAATATGATCTTTTACCTAAAATTCTTAGCTGAACTCATGAAATAAACTCTGGTTTATTTTGTTTTATTTCAAAGTTACCATTTTTTGAAGTCAATTTGATTTCTTTGCTATTAACAATAGAAATGCCCTGTCAGGAGGAGCCGAAGCCAGATACTTACATGTGGGTCTTAGAAAAAATGGCTTTTTCTAGGACTTACAGGAACATATTTTATCCCTTGCTTCAACAAAATGGGGCTTGTTCCTTTTTTCTAATGACTTTAAATGCTCACTAGGAGGTCTCCACTGTTACCTATATAAGGACAGAGGGCTTTTCTTCCAAAAATGTGTATTCTCCAGAGCTCTTCCCAGAGGCCAGTCTTTAACAGTGATATTAAAGATCCGACCGCTCTTTTTCTTCTAAATCTTTGAGATTTGTATTTCGGTTGCTGCTGGAAGTTTGTGGGATCCAATAGCTGGGGATGGGTTGTTTTTATCCAGCGAAATCTAGAAGGGATTTCCTCTTCCCCATCTGAGCTACTATCAGTATATCACTTCTGCTCGTTCAGGGACTGGAGATTTTTGCCTAAGCTTTATTCCCTCTCTTCTCCCCGCCCTTCCCTTTTTTTTTGTTTGATTTAAATCTGCTCATTCTGCTATAAAACTCTGCAAACAAAGGACAGAGCATTGTTTGACACATAAGCCTGTTTCCAGTCTGCTTGATTGATCGGTCTGGCATCTTCTCTTGGCATTGCATTCAACCGCAGACTTCGTATTCTCCTAAAAGGCAGTATAACTGGGTGGAATTTGCATTGTTACATGCTTCAACAACTGTCGTGTAGTCCAATGAGTGACATTTTTATTATTCTAGGCTTAAAAACTGGACAATAATGAGTTTGTAATTCTTCTCCTGCAAAATAAAAATTGTCACATAGAGCTGTATTCACAATTTCCTTCTCGTTTATTTTCCGCTTTATTCTGAAAATGTATTAAATTCCTTTCGTAGGTCAGATTCTCCACGAGATGAGATCGAAGTGAAGGTGGTAATTCAAGTAGATAGAGTGTGTACGCCAAATATCTATGAAGATACGATATTCAACTTATATCTACGGTGTTTGAGAAAGAAACACTGATTTGGGTGGGCTTTAATGTTGAGTGTCAACTGTTTGCAAAGGATTTTGCACAGGATTGGTGAAAATAGTTCAAGGCTGTTCCTGCCATTCTCCATTTTATTCAGTGTGATGTGAAATGTTGTTTCAGTTTGCTCAGGATGAAGACAGTTGTATCAGCGACTTTGCGGTTGTTGAGTATGAAACTGCAGAGCAGGCTGAGAAGGTCCAAGAAGCCACCGATGGCATGACTATCAAAGGCAGGAGAGTCCACGTGTCGTACTGTGCTCCGGGAGCGCCAGGCAGAAGCACGTTAGCAGCACTTATAGCAGCGCAAAGGATGGTAAGATGCTCACAAATCTGTTTTCAGCATGTTTGATACATCTCGAGCAGCCTGAGTTGTGTCGGGGGGATTCAGCTGGTCTGTGATAGGAAGAGGAGCCAAGCTTTTGGGAGCATTAGCCTTATTTTTTAGTTTGCCTAATTCACTCTTCTTCCTAGGAAAAGCATGGCCATGTTCTACAGGGAGGGGGGTAAAATATGGCCGTAAGAGATCACAAAGTTATACCTGTGTAGCTCTGGGATTATAATAAATTTAATTTTCTGCAAGAGAAATTGTTCCAGTTCAGAACAAAAGTACCTGAAAGCGGAGTCATTTGACAAGTTAAAACTTGGCTTCAAACAGAGCAGCAAGAATTTGTCAATTTTAAGATAAATTTCAAGGTAGGAGAAATAGTTTAATTTCATGCTTGATATAGAAGAAAGCTTTTTACACCCACATGTCTTATCAAATTATTTCCTAGAAAATTGGATGTGATAAGTGTTACATGAAGCTGTCTTAAAAATAGACACAGAACAGTCTCATTACTTCGGGTAGCTTTAGCCCACAGCTTTATAAAAGAGGTGACTGGGGCTATTACAAGACCGTTTGTGGTGTTCATGTCAACAGTGCCTTTCATATTCCCCTTTATTGATAGCTCTGTCTTGGTTTAAGGGAAAAATAAAAGATGTGTCTCTGCGAAAATGAGTTTTAGGAGAACAGTTTAAGCGTTTGATTTGAGGGAAGAGGAGCATGGAAAGGAGCAGGACACACGGAAGGAGAAGGTTTTTCCGTGTAAAATGAAACGTATACATGACCATCACACAAGTTTGGGGGATTTCAGTGTATTCGTAGACTCATAGAATGGTTTGGGTTGGAAGGGACCTCAAAGATCATCTAGTTCCAACCCCCTGCCATGGCAGGGACACCTCCCACTAGACCTGGTTGCTCAAGGTCCCATCCAGCCGGGCCTTGAACACCTCCAGGGATGGAGCATCCACATTCTTTACTTTTCTCCTGATTCTAATGTTTCTTATGTCTCTCTGAATTGGAGATGAGGAATAACAAGAAAGGCCTGCTTCCAGAGCCAAATCCAGTGCAGATAATGAAAAGTCTTAATAACCCAGCAATGCTGCAAATGCTGCTGCAGCCCCAGCTGCGTGGACATACTGTTAAGCCTGGTAAGTTGTTTAAAAACTGAGTTTTTTTAAAAAAAGAAAAGCTGTTCTTGGTGATGCAAAGGAGGGATGCAGAATACTCTTTTAGTATCTGCAGAGGCTGTTTCAGTGGGTCTGTGTAGACACTCCAATATTTTATGGAAGCGAAAGCAAGATGTGGATTGCTGCACTATTGTATCTGGGAAAAATGTAGTTACCTAAAATTGCCTTCATATTAACTCTGTGGTCTCTGAATGTTTAAATTAGAAATGGGTTTAAGATGAAGTGTCTTTTGGAGACATCTTTAACGTGGCAGGCTTAAATCTGATTCTAGGTCTGAATTTTGCAGCCTGAGACAATGGAATGTGTCCAAAGAAGGGCATGAAGCTGGGAAAGGGCCTAGAGCATGTGTCTTGTGAGGAGCAGCTGAGGGACCTGGGGTTGTTTAGCCTGGAGAAAAGGAGGCTTAGGGAAGACCTTCTCGCTCTCTACAGCTCCCTGAAGGGAGGTGGAGATCGCTGTGTTCAACCATGTATCAAGCGATAGGACAAGAGGAAATGGCCTCAAGTTGCGCCAAGAGAAGTTTAGATTGGATATTAGGAAGAATTTCTTCACTGAAAGGGTTATCAGGCCTTGGGATGGGTTGCCCAGGGCAGTGGTGGATTCCCCGTCCCTGAAGGTATTTAAAAGATGTGTAGACACAGTGCTTAGGGATGTGGTTTAGTCGAGGACTTGTCAGTGTTAGATTAATGATTGGACTCAATGATCTTAAAGGTCTTTTCCAATTTGCTTGGGTGCTACCACAGTTGTACACAGCATTCCATAATGGCACATCCTGGCTTCGGATGGGATAGAACTCATTTTCTTTTCTTCTTAATAGCTGAAATAGCACTGTCCTTTGAATTCAGTTTGAGACAAATAATATAGACTGATAATATACTGACAGTTTTAGTTGTTGTTGCTAAGGAATCAAGGACCTTCCAACTTCCCATGTTTTGCCAGCGTGCAGGAGCACAAGAAGCTGGGAGGGAGCGTAGCCAGGACAGCCGACCCAAACTAGCCACAGGGGTATTCCCTACCACAGGACGTCATGACCAGTATGTAAACTGGGAGGAGCTGGCCAGGGCCCGGGGGGCGGATTTACTGCTCGGGCATCGGTCAGCAACAGCGTTGTGCATCACTTGTCCTTTTCTTGGCTTTTATCACTCTTTCATTACAATTATTTTATTTTAATTTTCGTTACTGAACTGTTCTTAACCCACAAGTTTTACTCTTTTTTTCCACTTCTCCCCATCCCACGAGGAGGTGGGAGGAGTGAGCGAGCGGCTGCGTGGTGCTCGGTTGCCAGCTGAGGTTCAACCACGACACAGCGTTAGCCAAAACCATTTCTCTGCCTTCTCATTAAGATGGATGCGAATAAACATATTAATAACAATATTATCACATTGCCAATGGTGACGGTATTAGGAACAGGAATGAGAACAGATAATTTGAAGGGTCAAGAGGGGGAGAGCGAAGAGATTGTGACGTAATCCCCTGACAGAAGATACCCAGAAACTGTGTGTGAATTGAACCCTTCAGTGAGGAAGCGCTTTAGCTAATGCTGAACTTTCAGAGCACTTTAGATCAAGCTTGACATTACAGGGACCTTTAGTATACTGGAAAGTTTCATGGAAAGCAAATTGAAAAATACAGAATAACCCTGGTAAAAATCGTTAGTTGCCTAACTTATAAACCACTGCAACTTTGTCTTGTGTTTCTAAAACAGTTCTTGGAGGATCTGCAGGTTTACCTCACCTTATAAACTCAGCAGTCAGCCCACCCTTTTTGCAGTTGAATAAAATTCACCAGGTACGTGACAAAAAATCCTGTTGCCACATGACATATTTGTGAAGATCTTCGCGTGAGAAATGTTCTCAGAGTTTTAAGAAATTGCAGCTGAAATGTTTTGTTGCAGCTATTGTTAGGAGAAGCACTCTGTTACGAGTAAGAGCGGGCTGTGCTTAAGGTCCACAAGTGAGTTATTTTGTCTTAACTGAGCTTTTCACTTGCTAGCACCTGCCAATGTAGCGACAACTGGCCATTACTGGCAAAAAAAATCCTCTTTAAAGGAGAGCCCAAGGCACATCCATTTCTCTTGGAGCTGCTCATACACACTTCCTATAGAGACTTGATTGTTTTATCTTATTGAAGCCAAAAAGCTCTGCATCATTATCTTCATTTTCAAGCTTGCAGGGGCCAAAATTTGCCATATATGCCGTAAAAAAATAATTTGCAGGTGTTACTTCCTAGTCAGAAAACCGCAAGGTTATAAGCTGTTTAAAGTGTTCTCGGATTACCTGTAGTTCACTGTAAAGTTGATATGACTTCCGTGTGGACACCAGAGTTTCTCAAAGATACTGTGAAGGATACTTGGCCCTCGAAATTGGTGATGAGAACACGCTAGAGTAGCACCCCCAGCCAGAACTCCTCCCTGCAGCTTGGCCAGCAACTGGCCTGCCCTCTGCCTTACACCAAGGTTCTGTCAGAGCATTCTCCAGCTCTTCCAGGAGCCAAAATTGGCCCTTGCTCTTCACCGTGGCGATTTTCCTTAACACCGATGAGGGACTGGAGTCAGTCGCGTTGACTTACTATTTCTGATGTTTCAGAAATTCCAGTTTAAAAATAAAAAACCCTTAAGTAGTTCTTATTTCTGCTGTTCCGTTGGCAAACACAGAGGAAATCAAATTGTGGAGATACTCTTAATGTTAAGCATATTTAGCCTTTCTATTTTTTTTCTGCTAAAAGCTGATAAGTGAATATATTCATTTTAAATAAATAGTACTTAATTTTACCCCATCAAATGAGTTGCATTTGTCCTGTGCAATGAAGAAATACATCCTTTTTTGCTTGTACTACTTTTATTGAAGTGACATTTTCAATTGGTATGTTTAGTTACTGCTGCTCTCTCTTCAGCCATGGAGAGTCTGTGCTTCCTTGGAAGGCAATGTGAGTGTGTTCCAATCGCAGCTGGAGACGGGCGTATTTTACACAGTTACCAGTAGGATTGATGATGATCCAATGGTTTTTGGCTTAAGAGTGCTGCAGCCAGACAACTTAGTGTTTTCTCTTTTGGAGAGACTTAAAAATCTCATTTTCTTCCAGGGATCTTCCTGCCATTTAATTAGCTCCAAACCTGGTCTAACAGCCTGAACTTTATTGACAATGATTTGATTATCCCGGTTCCTGCTATTAGGCACATTTTTCTGTTATTCAGTGACTTTTTTCAGAGTACTCTCTAAAGCCAGAGAACCAGGTCACTATTTTTATTGCCTTGAAATTCAGTATTGTCTCAACAGACGGAGTCTTGGCTTGACTCCCTCCCCACCTCCCCAGTCACACACTGATTCAGCTTCCTGTATAACTTGGGTCTGCTGTTTTATATTTAAGGTTTTGTAAAGTAATACAGTGAGAAGAAACAATAGTTTTAGGATGATTAAGCCACGACATTATAAAATAATTGATAATAAAAGATTCAATAGAATTTGAACAAATGGGTTATTCATCCAGGAATCTTTCAGCTTTGGAGGCTTTCAACATCTTTCTTTTAGTATATCTTAATTACAGTTAAATGTTAAAATAATGCATTTTAAACTTCCTTGGTGATGTGTTTTCCTCAGTCACCCAGCTGTTTATTATATCTTTATTAACCCAGAGACTTTATTCTGAGGATTCTAACCAACCTGTTTTTCCACCCTTGTATTTCTGAAAGTTTGGCAGCTGAACTAATGTATTTCTTAGCTGATGTATAGAAGGAGCAACCACCGGTATTGGTGACAATAAACAGCCCTGGATCATTTATACTGGAAATCATGAAGACAATTAAAGTAGCAGATGTGTAACTAATCTAGACAAGGCACTTTTTTATTTTACATTGCACATTTCTGAGTCCAGAAGATGATATTATAGGCACAGGAGGGTTTTTTCCTAGGGAATTTGACCTTAGGCCACAGAGACACAACCTAGGCTTGAAAATATTTGTGAGGTGTTTCCAGGAGGCTGGGAAACCCAAAAGCCGTGTGTTGGGAGAGCTGCCTTCTTCCTGAGTGCCATCTTCCTTACCTGGTTTCAGTGATCTTTCTTCTGTAGGAGATCTCAAAAAAAATGAGGCAGGCTATTCTTGTCACCATCAGCGTCCCGCTTATCTATTCTTGCACTTCTGTACCAAAAGGTTTGTCGAGCAACCTATATTTTGCCTGGCAAATCATTCTCAGGAGCTGCTGCCTGAAAGGCAGGGTCAAGCCTGTGTTCAGCTACCATGAATCATAACGCGGTTTTGTGATCCAGAGTGGACACAAGGTTTATTTTAAGCCACAGTGCCAGCCAGAGCACTTAATGCTGAATATACCGACAGCAGAGTCTGAACGTGGTGCCCCAGAGTTGTGAAGTGACCCGATTCTGGCGGCAAACCGATCCAGAATTTTCTGAATTAAAAATAGTGTATATTTTATAGACTTGACGATCTGTAGGTGCTATGAGGTGTAAGCTTTTTAATGCTTCTGGAATAGAATTTCATGTAGAGAGTTGCCACTGAAAAGGAGGGAAAACATATCTGGATATTCCTCTTTGAAAATAAAGATCCCTGTAAAGCAAGGGATGAGAGTCCCTGCCGGTTACAACCCAGTCTTGTAAACTGTAGATATTTGGTGGAGATTATGTATTAGGATTGCAATGCAAGGGACAACACAAATGTTAATAAAGTCCTTATTCATAGAGCTCATAATCCCCTGAAGTCCTTGGGTCTCATCTTTCTTATTGGCACTGTAGGTAACTCCTCTAGATACTAGTCTGTCTGCAGAGACTTCAGACATGCTGAACTTCCCCTGTTGGCTTAGACACAGGGGCTGCAGTGGAGGCTGGCTCCTATGTGGAGTATACTCTTGGTCCTTTAAAAGCCCTCAGAAAGCAGAGTTGTGGTTGTGAGGTGAAACAAAAAGGGCTGGGCGGAAGAAAGGGTGAAAGAACTTGAAATAACTTCCTATGAATGAAGCAAAAATTTTGTTCTCTGGAGGAAATAGTTCTTTTCCTTTGCTGTGTGAACTCAGAAACTAATTTAAATTTCTTGAAGCAGTATCATCTGAAAGTGTTTCAAGAATGTACAGTTCTCCATGACGGGCAACTAATGCTTCTTTTAATAATCTCACAGAGTTCCATTCTGGGGAGCACATCTAACGTCCTGTTGCAGAGCCCTGCTCACCTGCCGCTGCCCCAGCAGCCACTGATGAAGATTGAAAACATCCAGGCTAACAGTGTAAGGTCATCACTTCAGCTTCGACCGCCTTTGGACAGTCCTGTAACTGTGAAAGCAAATACTTATGTTCATCTAGCATAACTTAAGAGTTTAGCCTATCTAAAAAGATCAACCAACTGTGAAAGCTATAAGAAATAGTGACAGGTAGGTTATTTGGATCATTTACACCGTTTTTCTATTCTTCCTTACAGAAACCGAGTTTGCTGGGAGAACCTCCAACAATGCTCCTTCAGACGGTGCTGGGCATAGGGGTAATGCCAGCAGTGAGCTCAGGCGTGGGAACCCGTGGAGAAGCTCTCAAGTGTAAATGGCATTTTATTTCATACTGAATCAGCAGAAATGCTCAGCTTGAAGTGACGCGCATTCTTTTCTCCCCTTTAGCAAAAGCAATAATATGTTTGAAGCTTATCAGGCCAACCTTATATAGCTATGTAGTGATTCGTCTGTATAACCAACTGGAACCTGCTGGGTTAAGCAAGAAACAAAGAAAGTTGAAATATTTTGCCATGTTGCCTTGCTTCTCTCATCTGACAGGAAGGAAAGAGTGCGCTGTGGCGTTGGTTGAATATTTGCAGGTCATTAAATATTCTGCTTGCGCCGTTACTACCGTTTTTATTACACTGGGAATGTATTTTTATACAGGAGGAAGATTTGGGGGGGTGGTTGTTTCGAAGCAGATAAATCTGAGTAGCTAAAGAGGCACTGCAAATAGGTATTTTTGTATTGAATTTTCTGGGCAGTGATGCCCTCAGTTTTTTATTATGAAAGATCAGTTGTGGTACTACTTGAAGGATGGATTTAGATTAGACATTACGATGAAGCTCTTTACTCTGAGGGTGGCGAGAGCCTGGCCCAGGCTGCCCAGAGAGGTGGTGGCTGCCCCATCCCTGGCACCATTGCAGGTGAGGTTGGCCGGGGCTCTGAGCAACCTGCTCGAGTTGCAGATGTCCCTGCTCTGTGCACAGGCTTTGGACTCGATGACCTTGAAAGGTCTCTTCCAACCCAAACCTGTCTGTGGTTCTATGATTCTATATTTAGTGCATCCTTCAGGTTTCACATATTCTGGTCTGAGTCATGGTAGTAACCAGAAGTGAGGAAGAACTTGCATGAGTGGGAGGGAGAAACCTGTTCTGAATGTCTAGATTTTAATTTTGGAGAACACTTTCTAGCTGTTTTGTTGATAAAAAGTTTTACTGATGCCAGCTGAGATGAGGTTTTCCCCCTCTATTCCAAGGTAGGATCCTCTAGAATGTTGTTCACAGGTCTTTTGGGAGCGACAGGAAACACTAAGTGACTTATTATTGTAGCGAACATTTAGAAAAGTCAGAGTTTTCTTCTATTGTGTTAGCTTTTAATAGAGTTGTTTACTGCTAGGATGGTGAAAGAATAAAAACTATCATCAGACTCCAGTGTTCTGGGAAAGCTGTAGAAGAGACCTCTAACTGTTTTTCTCATCACTTAGTAAAAACCACGAACAAAATGTACTGATAAATCTTGTCTCACAGAAAAGTTTCTCCATTTATGGTTGACTGCAGCATCTAATCTGCCTCCAATTCAAACAGCAGCGGCGGCGGCGGCAGGGATGGGCATGCTGCCATTCTTCCCGAATCAGCACATTGTTGGACAAGCTATACCAGGGCAAAACAACGCTCCAGATAAACCATCGTCTGCCGAAGCGGTTGTCTCGGGATCACAGCCTTATCTTCAGACCTTAACAAACCTTTCTGCGGGAGCTTTGCGGGCTGGACATGCCAAACAAAATCAACCGAAAAGTACGGATACAAGTTTGGGGGTAAGGAACGTCGCGTGCAAGTGTTTTCTTTTTTCTCATGTATGTATTTTCTCTTTTTTATTTTAACACGCTTAAGAGTGAACTGCAACCGCGTGTTGTAGTTCTGCACTATAAAATTTGCTAGATCACAGGATCATTCATGAGACATTTTAAGGTCATTTCAGTTATGAATAAGAGGGAGAGAACAATAATGCTTTTTGGTGGCCCAAATGAATTAACAACGGAATCTTTTTACAATGCTGGAGGGTTCTTTTTCCATGTGTATGCCTCATAGTATTTGATGATGAAATTATCTCGAGGCCAGTGTCCCTTTTAAAGACTGAAAATTGAACTGGTGGTGGAATTTCATGACTAATCAGGAGCAATTCTGATGGAATGTAGGGCCTTTGGTTTCCAGGTGCCGTGTCTGTGTATATATATATGTCTGTATGTAACTTTTCCACCTTTAATCTGTACCCTCTTAGCAATAACTGGCATATTTTTAGTCTGTATAATATTTATTCCCTTGAAGGCAGGGGCTGGGAGAATGATAGGATGGGATTTAAGTTGAACCAGAACGGTCTAATTTTTTCCAGAAGTTTTTTGCTGTCATTTAGAGAATTTACTTTTTTAATAATATACATAAATACTTTGACATTTACAGGGAAACACGTTCTTAATTCAGATCAGATCTGTGTTTTCCTTGCCTATTTTGTGAAGCATCTGAAGTGATTAGATGATACGCAGTATTGATGTCTGCCTTTGTTAGCATTCATAGATTTGGTCCTACATCAGAAAGTACACTTGTCATTTCTAAATCATTTTTACTCTAATACAGTGGAGTTTTACCTATCTAGAGATACACGTGGATAAAATTCTCGGGGGGGCTGTGTGTGTGTATACATATATATGTGTATATATATTAAATCAGTGGTTTATTTCAGCATTTCCAATATCCAATTGTTCCACAGACGCCCTCGAAAAAACAGACTTCGCTGCTAGGAGAACCACCAAAAGAAATACGTCTCAGTACCAACCCCTACTTGAATTTGGCAAGCGTATTGCCTGGTATATGTCTTCCAGGTAAGCAAACAGCGGATTTAGTTGCAAATTTCCTTGGCCAGAGCGTGGCAAATGGTTATTCTCTTTGGCAGGTAGTTCCAGTGACCACAACGTTTATCTTTAAGGGAAGTTGTCTTAAAATTGCAATGTAATCTGTCCTCTTAGCTAATGTTTTCTTTGGGAAGTGTAAATTTTCAGTGTTAACGGGCTTACTGATGTAGGCAATCTTCTAGAAAGCCTTTCAATTATTAGTAGCACTGATCAGTTGGAGCACAGACTGATCGGAAGTAGCAAATTTCTGGTTTAATCTCAGAATATTGCTAAGCAAGAGTGCAGATTTATAGTGTGCATCTTATGCAAACCACTTACTTGTTGTGTTACATACAGCAATTGCCAGCAAAGCCTCTAGTCCACCGCAGCAGACTGGACTTCCAAACATCGTGGATGCTGCTGTGTCTCAGGGACCTACACCACAACATGCAGTGGAGAATTATTTTAACTACTCTCAACAGCACGGAGAGTACACGCAGGTGAGCTGTTTTGCAGCACTTTCTTCTGAAGTCGCTGGTTTGTCACTCAGAGCTCTGGTAGCAGGATTTTTGGCAGAGATCTGCTCAGAGATCCCTCCCTGAGCTGGTCATTGTTTTAATCTGTGTGCTCTTAATGCACTTCTTGGTAAACATAGAATCATAGTCCAGTTTGGGTTGAAAGGCACCTTTCAGGGTCATCTAGTCCAAGCCCCTGCAGGGAGCAGGGACATCTGCACCCAGAGCAGGTTGCTCAGAGCCCCGGCCAACCTCACCTGCAATGGTGCCAGGGATGGGGCAGCCACCACCTCTCTGGGCAGCCTGCGCCAGGCTCTCACCACCCTCAGCAGCAAAAATCTCTTCCTTCTCTCGAGTCTAAATCTCCCTCTTTTAGTTTCAAGCCACCACCCCTTGTCCTGTCCCAACAGGTCCTGCTCAAAAGTCCATCCCCATCTTTCTTCTAGGCCCCTTGAAGTCCTGCAAGGCCACCAGAAGGTCTCTGTGGAGCCTTCTCTTCTCCAGGCTGCACAATCCCACCTCTCCCAGCCTGGCCTCCCAGCAGAGGGCTTCCAGCCCTTGGATCATTTTTCTGATCCGTTTTCTTGCCTTTCTTATCCTCAGGAACTGCATCTCCAGCCATGTCTCCTTGGAGGCAAAGCATCACTGTGACTGCTTTTGGATGCAGCAGGCTTCTTACCAGGGGTGGCAGCTGCCCACAGCCACCCTGTCACGGTCAAAGGTGGACCCAGACTCACTGAGCTTCTCATCGAGATGGTTCTGCAAACAAATAGGATCCCCTGAGCAAATAGCCACAAGGTAGTGAGGTAAGTAAGGAGAAAAAAAATCAGTTTTCATTCTGAAGTTAGTCTGGGGTCTACATGGGACAGGAAGTGCTGTGAAGGACATCCCAAACTGTCTCTTCTCCTTAAAGCAGGAATAAAAAGGACAGCTCATAAAAAGAGGTCAAACAGAAATTAAAAACACTCCACTGAGTCCATGAAGCTCTGGGCAGTAATGGACTTCTCTTCTGCATCTCACGATGTGGTTTCTCTCTCTGCCCTACTACTGCTCAGTGGGTTTGACAGCAGTGCATGTCCTCCTGCCCATGCATGTCCAGCCTGCATTCTGGTGAGCTCATCCTGGGAAACTGTGATTTTTGCTCTTCTCCACAACCCATAACTTTAATGCAGGCTGTAAAACTTCTGCAGCAGCACTAACATCAAGCTGGAGGCACCTTCTTGGTCATACCTGCCGTCCTCTAAGAGGGTTCCCATCCCAGATGATGAGGCGGTGATGCCAGGACACATGGACATTCTTGGGCTGGCAGATGATGGCTGCACGTTGCTTTCAAACCTGAGGACCGTGGATGTTTCTCCAGCTGTTGCCTCCTGTGGCCACACCACTCTAAGGTAACATCATCCCTCTTTTTTTTTTCCTTTCTTTTCCAAGGTGATGCAATGTGTGGAAAGGCTAGAGCATCTGACCTGCAAACCAAGATGTTCAAAGCCCGGGGGGAAACAAACAGCTCCTGATGGCTGCTGCTATTGTTCTCAGGGACAATGGGAGCGAGGCAGCACAGGCTGGGGAGGGAGGGCTCTGATTCATAATTTGTCAACCCACAATGTTTACAGTACTTAGGCTGGGAAAAATACCTGTTCACAGAAGCGATCTGCAATAGGCTTCGCTTTCTACTTAATGCCATTGCTTAGTAACAGCTCTATTTTTAAATGCTAAGAGGGTATTAGACCAAAAAAAACATGGAAGTTCACTCAGTCGCTGATCTAATGGGTGTTGAACTCAATGGGACGTGGCTGTTGGGCTTGGGGGAGCTGGCTTGGGCATGGGCAGGCCACCGACACGGTGAGCTGGGGGCTGGCGGTGCCAAGAGCTGCCCCTACCAACCTTCAACTCTTCCAGTAGAGTTTTAATGAAACAGTAATAAAGTCTGTGCACCCCTCAGTGTTGTCAGCTCATGGTGACCTCCTGGAGCAGGCAGGTTGCGCTTGTTGAAATGAGTGATGGGATTCTCCTAGAGCAGCTGCAGGAGGGCTGATGAGGAAGGGGAGTGTGGATGCAGATGGGTGAGTTTGGGAAGCAGGACCAGGGGTCCTCTGGGGGCACCCACCGGCTGCCGTCCTTCCTGGATGATCTGTCTCCAGCCCAGCATCACTTTAGAAAGGAATCACAGAATGGTGTGCGTTGGAAGGGACCTTCAAGATCATCTAGTTCCAACCCCCTGCCATGGGTAGAGGCACCTCCCACTAGACCAGGTTGCTCCAAGCCCCGTCCAACCTGGCCTTGAACACCTCCAGGGATGGAGCATCCAAGACCAGATCCAATCTCTTACAGCTTCTGCTGAAATATATTTCCAGGAGCACCCAAATCTCCTGAAATACTGTCCTGGGCAGCTGATTTGGGAAACCCCTTTTGCAGGTCTCATGGAGTCAGAAGCACAGCCCTGAGTCCATCCCACTGCCCTGGCTCCCCACGCTGCCCCACAGCAGCTCTGGGATGGTCCTGGCCATGTCCTGCCCTGGCACAATCCTCCCTCATTAAAACTATCCAGATGGCATGAGTTGTTTTGGACTGACCCCCCTGCCCAGTCCACTGAGGACCATTCATGCACTTCCCTGGGATTTGCAGCTCACAACGTTTATTAGTTGTTTTCCTTTCTGGAGGATACAACAGATGAACTCGCTGAGATCCCTCGGGGGCATAAATGTGCTTGGCCAAGGGAGAGCCCAGTGCCAATAACGAGCCGGTCTCTTTGCTAAAAGGCTGTCCCTACAGACTCATGCCACCATGACCTATTGCTGCATTTTTAATATATTTATAGAAGGGACGTGGTATTAAATATGTGCAAAAAAACCCCGATCGGGTTGTGGTTGATTAAAAGCCAGAACAAGGCTCCGGGTTTTGGTGAGAGCAAAGCCATCCACCGCGCATAGATTCGATTGCCATGAATATCATTCCTGCTGCAAAGTGATCATAATAAGAAAGTAATAAACCAGAACATAAACAGCTGCTTTATTTTTCTGAGCTATCCCAGTGACGCTGTTTTGGGAGCCCTGCCAGGCTGCAGCTGCCTTCTGCTGCCTGCTCCTCAACTCCTGCCCATGGAGGGCCGCGGGAAGGGAAACCTGGGCACAGAGACCGCTCAAACAGATAGAAGAGATGGGTGAGCTACTAAACATCTAGAATCCCAGAAATTATTTAAAGCATTTTTGATAGCTGCAAATAGGATGTCAGGAAAGTATGTTTTTTTAAAAAAATTATGAAAGGCATGTTATGGACAGAGTCCTGAGTGTGAAAATTGCAGATTCCTGGGACATTTTAAAGCCAGAGTGACCATAATGCTGAACCTTTATGGAGGAGTAAAGTGGATCACCTGGTAGATGGTTCACATCGCTCATGTATGTGAAGAAATATTTGCTCTTGGACCTATTCTGGAACTCGTGGTGGTCTTACCATCGAGTCCTCCTTTGCAGCATTTCCTCCAGCACGGCCTTTATGAGTCCTCTTCATGATGGCACACATGCTATTTTGCACATCTGGTTGTGGCTGTGCATCACCAGGGACTCGCTTCTGAAAGCCCCGGCATAGAATCATAGAATCACAGAATCAGAGAATCATAAACCACAGAATCACAGAATCATGGAATCATAGAATCATAGGGGTTCTCAAGCGTTTGTAGCAACAGGACAAGGGGGAATGGTTTTAAGCTAGAAAAGGGTAGATTTAGGTTAGAAATGAGGAAGAAGTTCTTTAATATGAGGGTGGTTGAGCACTGGAACAGGGTGCCTGGATTGGTGGTGGAAACCCCATCCCTGGAGTCTTTCAAGGTCAGGCTTGACTGGGCTCTGAGCAACCTGACCTAGTTAGAGATGTCCCTGTTTATTGTATGGGGGTTGGACTAGATGACCTTTAGAGGTCCCTTCCAACCCAAACCATTCTATGATTCGATGATAATTGATCTCAATGCCCTGGTCAGTGCTGAGCACCAGCTGCAGACAATTCCTCCTGTAGTGTTACCTCATTTTCTATCAGTGGGAACTCCCGATACAGACTCCCTCTGTGTTTTCTATGCGTCTCAACATGTTTCCATCAAACTCCTCAAGTTAGTGCAGTAATTATGTACTTTACTGTTTTAAATGAGCACATTATTTGCCCTGGAGGACTATTTACTTTCTTGAACTGAAGATTAATTTTTTTACTGTTCAGTATTTCAGTAACACAAGCATCAACATTTTGACGCATTACAGAACATGTTATGTTTACCATTGTACACAGAGTGTAATCAGAATTCTCAGTCCTATACAATGCCGCTGCTATTTCTGGATAAATACCATCTTTATTACACACTTCTGTACGTTGAAACCCTCACTTTCGTAATAGATTTTTATAATTTCATGGTGCTATTTACGCATTTTCATCAATTGAAGCAGTGAATGCTCCCTGGAGTTCTTCAGCCAGTGATACTATTTTTTCACATTGCAATCACTCAGTTTTTTCTTCACAAATATGTGGAAATTGTGACATAAGAGATTTGTTTAGGGATATACGTTGTGCGATCTGAAATGTATCATTAAACAAATTTAGTAGTTGAAGTAGTTTTGGTTTCGCAAAATGCAAGCTTGAGAGTTCTCTCTGAAAGCAATTTAAGGAAAAGAGATTAATTTTGTGACTGATTTTGTATTCATTATTCCAAATAGTCTTTTCAGCTCCTGCAACTAATAATTTGTGTAAAAATAAGACATTTCAGCTAAGGGAAGAACTGTACACAAGAAATGATGCATAAGAGGAGAGAAAAATATTTAATGGTAGTGACAGCACATAGTGTAAACTCAATACTTCCACTATCTGAAGGGGCCTACAGGAAGGCTGGGGGGAGACTTTTTATGAGGGCTTGTAGTGATGGGATGATGGATTCAAACTGGAGGGGAGATTTAGATTAGAAATTAGTTCTTCATTCTGAGGGTGGTGAGACAGCGGCACAGGTTGCCCAGGGAAGCTGTTGATGCCCCAGCACTGGAAGTGTTCAAGGCCAGGTTGGATGGGGCTTTGAGCAACCTGGTCTAGCCGGAGGGGTCCCTGCCAATGGCAGGGGAGTTGGAACTAGATGATCTTTGCAGTCCCTTCCAACCCAAACCGTTCTATGATTCTATGATAGTTGTCTTTTTTTACCCATTTTGCCTTTGTGGTATTTTCCATAGGTAGATGGCAGATCTATTTTAGGGCTTTGTCACCAATATGCTTCCCGCCAGTCACTTCTGAGTCACCATGGACAACCCTGCCCAGAGTCAGGTCCTGAATTTCCTTTGGTTGCATTCAACACTCTGCTGCAGATTTGATTTGTTTAAAGCACTGAACTAATTTCACCCTATAGCATGTTTTTTAAGTTCCTAAAACAACAAATCTAAACGGCATGTGTCCTTTCCTCAGGTGGTGCGGGACTACAACCTCCAGCTGTTTTTACAGGAGAACTCCGTGTTCCACAAACCGCAGCCTTTCCAGTTCCAACCAAGTGACAGCGACACTGTAAGAACCCTGCTGAATTCCTTGTTTTATTTCTCCTTGCTCTATTTTTGAAAACGTTGTTATAAATGGGGAAGAGAATCATGCTCGCTGGTTTAACCTCATGCTATATTTTGGGAAGAGAAAGGGAAAGTGTCTTGATTCCACCAGCTTGCAGGAGGTGGGGAATCACAACAAAAGCCTGCAATGGGCTCAACATCATCCGCAGAAGAGCAGAAGCTTTTTCTGCTTCCAAATTATGACTCGCAGTCCTGTGTTCCTCTGCATCCAGCTGAATTCTTACTGAGTTTTGTTGGCTTTTTATCATACCGTTGAGGTTCTCGTAATATTCGCTAATACCAGGTTACAGCGTTTGTGATGTGATGCCAAATAAATGTCCATATACCTCTAAATTACTCGAGGAGTACCTACAGATACATATAAGTTAATGATTTAGGAAGAATACTGTTAAAACATTGCATGCCAAAATAATTTCCGAAAATAATTATTTTGGTGTGTGTGTTGCTTCCAAAGCAATCATTAATGATGCTGAAATGGAGTAAATTGAGGTGTGTAAATGCCTTTCCAAACAACACTTTATAAACGTGGATTGTTGATGTCCCACCAACGTGACTAGTATTATTTTAAGAAATAACAGTTTAAAAAAAGTCTAGACCTTTAAAACAGTGAACTTTGTGCAACTTTTTATTACTTGAGTTCCTTAGTAAATGGACTTGGGCTGACATGTCTTGATCTCCAGTTTCGGTGATGAAATTCCAGAACCCTGTTAATAGATACTTAAGAGATATTTTTCCAGACCCGCTAACACCTATAACACAATTTCCTTTGTCTTTCCATTTTAACAAACTGTGATTTTGATGTTTCTTCCAGCTCCTTTGCATAGAGTTGCTTGTTGCCCTAAAACTGTAGGTTGATCTTAATAGAGCGAGCAGAATCTAACTCTCTTTGCCTGCCTTTCTAACCTTTGCTGCTGTGTGTTCTCGGCCCCGGGCAATCTCCATGTCCAGAGCTTTCATGCAGTTCAGCTGGTGGATATTGAGCCCTCACCGGTCAGTGCGATGAGAATGACGATAGCAGAGGTACACGGGAGTATTTACAATCAATCTTTGCCATTTGTGTCCTTATCCATATGCATGTGGCTCAGGATGCTGGATTTACATATAGAGGTGGCAACAGAATGCAGGATATACATATAAAATGAAAAAAAAAAAAGCGCTTTTTCCACAATGAGACTTAAGTTGGAGAAGGAGGAAGCAGTTTAACTGTGTTATTTGTGGGGATCAGCTTCACACTTCTCCTCTGCACTTGCACAGCGTTTCTAATTGGTATTCTAATCTTTTGGGGGCATGAATTAAAATTGTGCAGCTCCAGATAGTGATGTGTGTAATTGGTTACTTCTCTAATGTGAATGGAGCTTGTTTAACAACTGCAGGCTGTTAGTATGCGCTGATGAAATGCAGTCCTATTACTAATTTAATTTTGTTCCTTTTCCAGAGGGCTGTCCCCATGTACGATAGAACTGTAATTCGCTCTTATTAAACTCTTCGACATGAAATATGACATGATTTCTTGACATGGCACTTGTGTGGTCTGACAGTTTACATGTGCGCTGCTTGTACAGCTTAACTTCAGGAGCTTCTGGGAAAAAAAGTGAATGGGTTGTTCACAGAATCGTTTTGGTTCGAAGAGGCCTTTAAGATCACTGAGTCCAACAATTAACCCAGCACTGCCAGGGCACCACTAAACCAGGTCCCTCAGCACCACATCTCCACAGCTTTGAAACCCCTCCAGGGATGGGGACTACACCACTGCCCTGGGCAGCCTGGGCCAGCCCTTGACAACCACTTTGGGAAAGGAATTTTTCCCAATATCCAGCCTAAACTTCCCCTGGCACAACTTGAGGCCATTTCCTTGTGTCCTATCACTTGTTCCTGGAAGATGAGATCAACCCCAACCTGGCTCCAACCTCCTTTCACAGGGAGTTGTCAAGAATAAGAAGGTCTCCCCTGAGCCTCCTTTTCTCCAGGCTCAACAAATCCAGGTCCCTCAGCTGCTCCTCACCAGACTCCTGCTCTAGACCCTTTCCCAGGTTTGTTGCCCTTCTCTGGACACGCTCCAGCCCCTGAAGGTCCTTCTTGGAGTGAGGGGCCCAAAACTGAACCCAGGATTTGAGGTGTGGCCTCCCCAGTGCTGAGTCCAGGGGGATGATCCCT
The DNA here is from genome assembly GCA_033124195.1 of Coracias cyanogaster. Taxonomy (NCBI): domain Eukaryota; kingdom Metazoa; phylum Chordata; class Aves; order Coraciiformes; family Coraciidae; genus Coracias; species Coracias cyanogaster. Next base: position 10,639 of record JAVSBS010011438.1, on the reverse strand, counting down.
GCCCTTGTCCTCCTGGCCACCCTAGTGCTGACACAAGCCAGGATGCTGGTGGCCTTCTTGGGCACACGCTGGCTCATCTTCAGCCACCTGTTGACCAAGCCCCCAGGTCCTTTTCCACTGGGCACTTTCCAGCCTCTTCCCCCGTCCTGGATTGTTGCAGGGGGTTGTCGTGACCCAAGTGCATTATGTTAGTACCTGGCGCTTTCAACCCTCATCCCTTTGGCCTCGGCCCATCCATCCAGCCTGGCCAGGCCTGTGGAGGCTCTGTAGAGCCTTCTGACTCTCAAGGAGATCAACAGTTAGATAATGTCATCTGCAAACTCACTAAGGGAGCCTCGATCCTCTTGTCCAGATCATTGCTAAGGATACTAAACAGAACAGGCCCCAGTGCTGAGCCCTGGGGACAACACCTGTGGTCAGGCTGAAGCTGTCTCAGTGCCCCTGTGCAGTGGCTTCTTTACTTGGCTAACCCACATGGGCTCTACAATTACTGCATTTCTTCATTCCACCGCATTTTTTTGAGCCTCTAGCTCCTTGTACAGTAACCAGTTTTCACAGAATTAATAAATTATACAGGGTTCTTTATGATCCATACAATCATGCTCCGCTAACAGGATCCTACCTGGGCAGGTGCCAGTTACACCTTCACCATTTTTAATCAATAAGTGGAAAAGAACGAGGGCTTTTGCTCAGGCTTTTGACTTTGTTGGAAATGGTATGCTTTGTAATTAATCAAACAACATTTAATCACAGAGCAATTATCAAGCATTCTTTTGCCACATACTCTCTTTGTAGATGATCTGCAGAGATTATCAGTTGGCTTTTAGTTCCTGTGGGCTATGCAGGATAATTTTCACACTGAGAATAACGCTGAAAGAAATAGAAGTACAGTAATAATAATTTAATGAAATGTTTAATATTAACCTTTTCCAAGAACAAATTATGGCCTCTTTTCAAACTAAATACCTGATCTACTCTAACTCAGGTCAAAGTTTGGGGCATTTAATTATTTCTGGAATGAAATTTTGGGTGTCATAGGCAAGAGGAATGTTATAAACCTGGATGTGGAATTCACCTACATGGAAAATTCAGAATGCTTTTGTAAATTCTAGTTTTACATGGTCCATCACCAAACTTTGTTTTATGAGGGAAAACCTGTTGCCAAAGCATTGCAGAATGGATTGGAAGTCCTTGAGTAAGGTACAGAACCCACAGTTCGATTTACCTTCAAAATACCCTCAATGTGCACAGTCAGACCCTCCAAAAAGACTATTCCTAAGGAAGGTAGGTGGGAGAAATAGCCTTAATCAATTGTCAGCATTTTTGTTTCCCAAAGATCACACTAACACTGGCTTTTTTCCACAAAGAGAAGCCCACTATAAAATATTTTACATCAATCAGCTACTTTCCATTATCTAAAAATTATTTTGAGCTTAACTTTATATGTTTGTTCATGTTACTAAGTTATTTAGATTGTTTTAGTGTCTTAATTTCAACTGACATAAATTCATATTTTAAAAAAAGTTTTAATTTTTTCCTAATAACAAACAATTTTCCCTTAAGGGAATATTTTTCTTACAAGTAGTGGTCATGGTAGTGTTGGGTTGACGGTTGGACTTGGTGATCTTAGAGGTTTTTTCCAACCTTAATGATTCTATGATTTAACCCAGTAAGAAATCATTGATGAATTCCCAACCAGCTTTGATCCTTTCAATAAATTAATTCACAAAATAGATTGGGCCTTTACAAACAATAAAAATAATAAATGAAAAAATAAGAGTCTTTTGAAATGCCTTCAGCCTCACAAGAACAACCAGTCAGCACATGCTGACCTTACATGGAGGCTGCTGCTTTTTCCAGGGTAGTGACAGTTTAATCATCAAACATCCTCCCACGAGGCAAGTGCTGTTTTATTAAGTCCGCAGAAATCTATCGCGTTGAAAACATTCTGTCCCCGTGCTTCACAGATAAGCCCCAACCGTAAGAACAGGGCAGAATAGAAAGGAAATTAGGCAGCTTTTCTTTCTTTTCCTGTTTGGAAAAGATGCTTTTTCTTGAGCCATGTATTATCGTGTGAGAAAATGAGCCCGACAACAGAAACCTGTCCATGGAACAGCAACAAAAAGCTGACACAAAAATTTTGAGGTCTTTTTCCTGTTTTTTAGCTACGTGTCTCTCGTGACTGTAGTTTCCCCTGTACATGACTGATGCTGTAGTTTTATTTGATGTGAAGAAAAGAATATTTTTCTCACTGTAATTCGCAGAAAAACAGCATCTCACTAAGATGGGTGGAAAGTTTTGCAGTTTCACCCCTCATTACTTGGCCGTACACATTTTATGGGTAGATTTGAGAATAAGGATGAATTTCCCTTCACTACCATGCACAGAAGAATACCTGGAATTTCTGAGTAGCTTATATGAAGTGATATTACAAAATTTATATAAGCTATACTTACAAAAGGCATCATTCTTGTGGCAAGGGGTATTTTCTCAGCTCTGCCAGTGCTTACAGGTTTGAAAATAAGTAGAAATGATTGTATAAGTGGGAATCAGGACTCAATCGAGGGCTCTACTTTTAGCAGGTTTCTGTGTGGTATTGCCACATATTTCAGCATTGACTCTTGAATGTATTTAAATATTTAATACCTATTTAGTATTAAATATGTTTAAATATTTTAAAATGCCTTTGTTTTCTAAATACCGTTGTATTCTGCTTTTAGAATTATTAAATGTAAATATTTTATGCTTGATATAAATATTTAAATGCAAAAAAGTTCATTAAATATAAACTGCTAGTAAAAAATAATCCCTCAAGTAAGCCCAAACTAACAAATTCAGGGAATTCACTACTTCTTCTGTATTTATTCAGTGCTCTTAATACAGAACAAAATAAGGCAACTGTTCTTAAGTCTAATTTTTTTGAAGCCAAATAGAATTTTTTCAGATTATGATATAGTTCTATCAATGTATAAAGTATTAGGAATTATTGCTGAGGAGAAATACAGTCATTTGGGTAAAGAAATGTTCAATAGATGCAAGTGGGAGCCTGGCAAAGCTGGACATTCCCTGAGGAACTTGACATGTCTTGTGCATGGCCTACATGACAAAATCCGATTTTACTTAGTTCCCCCCACCCTAGTCATGGCTAAAAGAAAGTCTGAGATCAAAAACTCAGATTTGATGCTGATATTTAAAGGGTAGTTTCAAGAAAAGGGAAAGTCCACACTGCAGAGTTACTGGTTCTCTTACCTTGGGTTTAATTTTAACATTGTTTCTGGTTTAGTTTAAGGTTAAAGAGCTGTGTTTAGGCTTGAGCTTAGGCTCAGTACCTCACTGATTTTATTTTCATTTAGAGAGCATGCTGTTAGCATTCCGTTTTCTTACAGCCAGGAAACCCTGTTTGAGCAAAGTGCTGAATAATTTCTAACTGTGAGACTAGAAAGCAGACTAATATTTGAAATAAGTTGACGCTTAAGACATAGATCATGGAATCACAGAGTGGTTTGTGTTGGAAGGGACCTTAGAGCTCATCTCATTCCAACCCCCCTACCACAGGCAGGGACACCTCCCATTAGACCAGGTCGCTCAGAGCCCC
>JAVSBS010011437.1:0-42489 GCA_033124195.1 Coracias cyanogaster | reverse complement strand
GGCAGCTCGGCGCGGCGGGGCTCCCGGCCATTGGCACCGCGGCCCCCGCCGCGGCTTCAAGCCCGCCCTGCGGCGGCGGAGCGGGGCCGGGCGCCGGGAAACTTCGGGGCGGGGGCGGCCCATGGGGGACAGGTGTCAAGCGCCCGGCTGCCCGGCAGGTCTCCGGCGAAGGCCATCCACGGGAGCGGGGAAGTTGCGGGTGGGACGCGGCCGGCGCCGCCGCCCCCGCTCCCCCGGGAGCTGCCGGCAGCGCTGGCTGGGACCGCGCCGGCCGCCGCGTTCCGCCCAGCCCAGATTTTTTTCCCTCCCTTCGCCGCCGCTCGCCCCCACCTCCCTCCTCCCTCTCCCTCCTCCTCCGCCGCCGCCGCCCCCTGCCCGCCCCCCGCCGCCCCGCTGCGCGCCGCCGGTGTCACTGCAGGCTGGTGCCAGGGGCCGGGGTTTGCCTTCCCCCCGTCCGCCCTCTCCCGCCGTCCCCTCTGCCCGCTGGGGACCGACCCGGTGCTGGGGAGGACGGCTGAGGCTTGTCCCTGGTCGCTAAGCGGAGCAGTCCCCCCTGCCCAGCCGGGATGGAATGAAAAGGCTTTTTTCCTTCTGGCAGGTCGGCCGGGGTCACGGCCCGACGAGAAGCCCCTCGCGGCTCTGCGGCCTTTGGTACGTGCGCCAAAGGCGACACAGGACGGGTAGCACGGAAATGGGACAGGAAGATGGAAGTCAGATGAAAGGCCGTGGCGTGCACGCCCACCCCCTAACAGCAGCTTCGGTGCAGCTCTCAACTCACCCCAGAGTTCTGTAGCACCAGAGGGGCCCACACAACGTAAGGTCACATCACACACACGCCAGGCCTGGCGCTCACGACCCGAAGTGTGCCCAGACACCTGCCTGCCAGCCCGGCACGGCAGGGTGGGACTGACTGGTCTCCCTGGCAAGGAACAAGGTGTTTTGAGACCAGCCCTGCGCTGGGAAGCAATCAGAGATGCAGACACCTTTGCCTCAGGTCACCCATGCAGGTGGCCAGCAAGAGCACATGCGGTGGGACACTGGCTGCTCGTGCAGCATAAAACACTTCTGGTGCAATGTGAGGAGCTGTCACCTTGGATCTCTGGTGGGGACAGAGCCAGGTGCATCTTCACAGAAGGTGCTCACTGGACTTCAGTGCTGGGTGCAACCATATGAGAAATACAGAAACACTGAGGAAAGTCGTGGAACTGTGTAAGACAGGGCTGAAAGAAGCTTTGAGACATCATTCCCTGAGAAGGACAAGAGCAACTAACTTCATCAAGAAAGAGAAGCAAAGATTAAAACTTCAATAGATCTAAACTGGATAAACGAAGGATAATCAAGTTTGAGAGGAAGAAGGTAAGATAATGCTACATAGGTATTCCAAGCATAAGCAAGCTAAAGGAAAAAATCTAATTAATACTGAACATGGGGATTTAAGAAAGGGCAACGGAAAGAAAATGTGGAAGAGAACTGCTAGGCTGTTAAATAAGGAGGCTTCTGACACAGTGAAATGTCTACAGGGTATGAGATAATATCCCAAGTGAATATGTTACAGGACACATTACTCGACTTTTTGAAAAAGCTCAGCGTTTTCATGTAGGAGGGATGGTCAGCTCTTTAGGGACACCCACTGTGCTGCCTCTGTCGCTAGTGTTTTAGTTCCTCATCTGCAATATGCAGATGGCCATGTTTCCTTTTCCTTTTGGAGTGACCGCCTTACGCACTGAGGCTTTCACGGAACGTTTTTTATCTTTTGAAATACTTACATCTTGGCTAGAGCTGTAATGCTACCGAGGTACAAGTTCATAAAATGCAGCTTGGACTCCAAACAACAACTTTGCTCAGTAGTTTATTCTCCCCATTTCAAAGGAGGGCTAGATGCCGGAGGCAGGCAGTTAGGTGCTTACATCAGATTCTTCGAGACATCAGAAACATACTATTTTTTTTCTAATCCTCTTGCTGGACATTAGTATTTCCTTTGTAGGGAGGTGTAATTCTACGTAGACTAGTTGTTCAGCTGATTCTCACACTCGAGCATTCGTGCATTGCCGTCTGCCTTCTTTGGCTTGTCAGCTCACAAGAAAGTGGTACCAAACCCAGCAGTCAGACACAGCAGTAGCAATGGCCTGACGCTGTACTGAGGGGTGGCTGATACCTCCGTACTTGTCAGCATGAGAAGCAAAATAGTGCACCATCATTTCTGAGCCCAAAATGTGGCTGATTGTGTAACGTGTGCAATCTGTTCTGAACAGGTTTTTAATTCCGCTTGTTTAATTTGCATGTACTTATGCACAAGGGCATCCCTGAGTAATTAAAAATATATAGCCTCTCCGTGTTTGATGTTCTGTCACTGGCGGAGTCTGAGCCAACACAGAAATCACAAGTTAAAAAGCAAATATATTGCCAAAGCTGTCCTTAGTTGAGAAAGCTGATTTAAACAAGGAAGTAAACAAAAACCTATCTTAGTTTTCAGATGTCTTATTAGTAAGCAGTGGGGAAGAAGGAAATCGATCTTTGCCAAGTGAAGAGAGATAACAGTGACAGAAAAATCATTTTAATTTCCACCTTGTAAGCTGATATTAAATTAAATTAAATAGGAATACTAATACACGTAGCTTTTAGTATTCTCTTTCTTGATTCCCTTTGAAAATGTGCTGCAGCAAATATACATTTGCAAGGAAGAACACACACAAAACACTGGTGAAAAGACCCACAGTCGCAAAATGAGGGCAGCTCTAAATGCCCAAATTAAATCTCATGCTAATGTACCGAACGCTTATGTGACATAGATGGCACAAGGAGGCCAGGCTGTTTCTTGTTAAGTTCCCAGGCAACCTTGGCCAATATGAAGTTATCACCACTCCCCATCAGCTCTCCAGTCCTCCTGCCAGGGTGTTTATTCAGACCAGCAAGAACCTATTGGAAAGGCAGGGTCGGTTTTATATTTCCATGCTTGGCCAGTTTATGTCTCCACAGATTCCACTGATGGGGACAAATCCTGACAGCACACAGCACATCCCCAGTCTTGGAGGGGATCCGAAGCCATCAAATCCTCGGGAGTGGGCTGTGGTGTTTGAGAAGGGAGCAACCAGGGGTCTGTGGTGGTGGATAAGGCTTGTGCTGACAGAGCTGGCTGCTTGGAGGAGTCATAACAGTTAATCCTCTCTCACCATAAAGCAGCAGCGCAAACCCAACGCATTTCCCTCTTGCAGTGAAGACAGGGGCAAATTGGGCAGAAAACTGATGAGTTCGGGTTGAAATAAATCACGTTTTTAGATTTCTTTACCAAGTAAAGCATCTATCCAGTCTAATCTCTTTCCTTTTTAGGGCAGTTGCTTTTGCATGTCATTTCAGGGGTGTCCGTGAAAGGCTTATGATTTACACTGGGAGTAACTGGAGGCGATTCTGGTCCAGAGGCTGATAATGTCTAAACATGATCTTTCATTGCATGTCCCATTCTCAATGGCTTCATGGGAATTTCAAATGCAAAAAACTGTAAGGAAATATACTCTGGTTTATTAGAATGATTTTGAGACTCACAGAACGATTCCTTGGAGAATGGATGTCAAAAGCATGTCTGAGATGCCACATAAATGCACATGGCCAACTGTTCCTGGAATGTGTCTGCACTAAAAAAGGCCACACATGTTAGAAAGACTGAAGGCAATTGTCAGCAAGCAAGCTTGAGTATGGCAATTTGTCTGGCAGTGCTGCACAGTGCTCAATGCATATTAATTTAACTCAACTCTCAGCCTATTGTCTTAAAAATAGATATATTCAGTATTTTTTGCTGTAGTTTTATCACTGACTTCAACAAAACCAGAATTTTACCTCATTACAAGAAAGTACAATAAAATTAGTGAAAATTGGGGTCTAATTTAATAAAAGAGTACTTGACTATGAGCAGAGCCATAGGAAAATATGTTAAGGGACCAGTGTTTTGTTTCAGAGCCTTCCACCTCTACAGCATCTTTCAAATCATTTCCAAACCAGAAGTAACCACGACCTGATAGAACACCTGCCTGGCAGCTGACTCTGTAGCTTTAGTGATTTTCTGAGTGGATGTATGTCTATATCGTAAAAACACTGATGCAAGTGGCGCTAATTAGATTGGACAAATCCACAGATTACATGTCAGGCCTCAAATACTGCTTTTTAGGCCAAAATGTGCTGCTGCCGAGACAGTGTCTGTTCTGCGAATTAGGAGAGAGTTATCAGTCATCTCACGTTTCACGATGATGGGCACAGCATAAAAGCCTGGGCAGACGTGAACACACGGCATGAAGAGCAGTCAAACAAACCATCTCCCTCTCAAACATGGGAGCCAGAAAACAAGCTCTGAGTTATAAGCGATGTTAATTAATTAATGGACCTCCCTCTGGTCAGCTATTTGGATGACCCAAAGTCATGTGAAAACCCAAAATATAAGAGTTCATAATCCATCTGCATTATTCAGAAGATGCAGTGTAATGTAAAGGGGTGTAAAACTTCACAGTTTGGAAAGATTCACAGCAAGGAGAGGTATTGATTAGTGGTCATTTCTGGGGAAAGACAAAAAAAGCTTATTTGCCACAGTAAATAACAGAGTAAATGAGACCTTGGCACGACACAGCTTTGAAAAAAAAGATGTTCTTTTTAGAATACTTGAGAATAGAAATGCAGGAAGGAGACGGGAGTTACATATTGTCATGCTGCATCACATCAGTAATGCCCTCCTGGGGTACTGGAGTTCCACTTTCCAGGTTAGAGTGTTTGGGAAAAGAAAGGCAAGAAAAAGCAACTAAAATTACTCAAGGCTGTAAGAATGGGTCTTTATCAAATCAAAGCTTCAAATTGGGACAGAAAATCAGACAGCTCTACTTTTGCAGTCTCTCTTAAAGCTGCGTACACAAGCCCTCCTACCTTTCCATGGGAGACGACAAAAAAGGATGGGCATTTCTGTTTGCCTTTGGGTTTACTCAGAGCCACCCAGGCATCATGCAGGGCATCTGGCTTACGGCACAGGCAGTTACATTTGGGGTGGTCTTTGTTCTATTCCCTCGCACATTTACTGCTGGGGCTGCTCTTCTGCTGCTCCTGATCCAAACCTGACACCCCATCCCAGAAAAAGCAGGAAGATGGTTCATGTGGTGGTGCTGGAACTAGCATGGTCTGGACATAGGGACCATGTTCGCTCCTTTCCTTGGGTGGAATTTCATCCTGTACCTAGCTAAGGCTGTGGTTGATGCCAGCTGGATTTATTCTTGATGTCACTGTCCACCAAAGCAGCTCATGGCATTAGTAACAGACCATGAGAGCAAGTTACATGGCCCTGTGGTTACACATTAGGGTTGAGACTCAGGACAGTCCCATTCCTGCCTGTAGCATTGATTTGCTATCCAAATTTGGATTATTTACTTAATTCTTCTCTCCAGGAGGAGCAGAGAGTGGGTACAATTGCATTACTGCATTGTTGTGAATGTAACTTTGCTAAATAGTGCATGTTCTTGAATATCAGCCCTTTTCAGATATCAGCTACCTGTTATTGGAGCTCAGGGAGGAGGAACATGTGATTTGGCAGATACACTTCCCTGACAAGAAAAGTCAAGCTGTTTAGAGAATGAAGGTACTCTTCAAATTGCCACTTGCGCAAACCCCAGCTGCACTTTTGTTCTTCAGTTTTATCTGCAGGAATTTGAAAACATGGAATAAACTCAGCAAGAGAGTTAAGGAAAAGAAAGGAGAGGCAAATTGTCCATCAAGGCTTTTGATACTTGTCTTTCAAATCAGAGGACAGAGGAGAGAGCTTACAGAAGGCACATGTCCATCCAAAGAGGCAGCTAATATGACTCGGTTATGTTTCTATCAGATTTCAAAAGATAATTATTTTCATGCATTCTCCTTCCTACCTGGTACAATGGTGGAGAAGCCTATCAATAAAGATTTTTCTGTTGCACTCTTTTCAGATTTGCTAACCAGTCTTTCATCCTTTAGTGCAGTAAGAGAGAACTAAGTCAATTAATTAGACCTCACCCTTCTCTTCCCAACTAAACTCATCCTATACACTCCTACACAAGCATTCTACCAATACCTTGGGTTATGGATTTTTTATTTGCACTGAAGTATAAACTGTTCTTTTGTACTGCACGTTTGGAATGAAAAATCTCTACTGGGAACCAAAACCGAGGTGAGCTATTTGCAAAACATCTAGGAATTGCCCAACCCTGTACCAAGGAATTCAGTGGAAGAGCTTCGGGGAAGCCTTCTGGTTTTGCATGCACCTTTAGAGAAGCACTTCTGAAGGAAAGATTTGTGTGTGGGACATCAAAACAGAATCAATTCAACTTAAACTCATTTTCTGTAGGCAGCAGCCACACAACAGGACTTAGGACTACTAGCTCCATTCACCCCTACCACTAGATAAAACCGTTTTGCTGTGAGGGTGATTGGCTCTAACAATCAAGCTGTCATCTAAAGAGCAGAAACATGTCCTGAAAAAAAATGATAGCTCATGTGCAATATGAAAGAGATCGATATGACCAAGAAGGCTCTATTGTGGGTCTATTTAAAAGATGAATAGAGATGTATTCTGCAAGGAGTGATCTAGTTTTGTCTTCCATCTATCTCTTGCTAATAATAAAGAGACACTAGACATGGTCACTTTAAAATGCTATTACCCTTTAATTGCATGTATATTTTCTTCTGTAAATCTCTTCATTTTGCAAGAATTCCATGTTTACTCTTGACTTACTCTTCTGGGTTTTTTGCAGTAAGAAGTCAAACTAGTCAGCTAAGAGAAGTGAAATGAATCCCAAGCTCACTCAAGGAGCAGATAAGTACCTCTGGTTTTTCTGGGTGCAGGCAATACACCGTATTCTCTGCTCTGTGTAGCAGAGTGGTGTTGGTGTTCCCTCATCAGGACCCCCATTGCTTTGAGCATCTTGCAAACAGATAGCAAGAAGCAGTCTGTGTTTGAAGACTAGTCCGAAAAAACCTGAAATGTGTGTGCAACAAATAAGGCATTGGGGAAAGTAGGTCAGGGCTGGTCATGACAGAACCTCTTGTTTAAACAAATGTGCAGGATTACCAGGTTTTGAACAGATCAGTTCTGAGTGAAGCATGTAACTCAGCTGGGAAGCTTTGTTTACCACGGCATCTCAGGGTCCTAGCAAAGCACCTATGTTTAATAGTGGATGTGAAGCCACTGTCAGGATGAGGTCTTAATGAAGCTTCATAAGGGGAGGCTATTACTAAATGGGAGGCTGAAATTATTCAGACCAAATAACAGTTTGGGTTTAAGAAGTCTCATGAATTCAGCTAATTTAATTGATTACCACATAATTACTAGCAGAAATTTTTAGCATGCTATAACCTATTGTGAGCCTGGGACAAAAAATTGTTTTGATGATACATAGAAGCCCTTCGTATTCAAGTTTGACCCAAGTACAGCGCTCAGAATGCTTGATCTGTCTTTAAGGAATTTGTTATTATTCCTCTTCATTGCTATAGGCTGCACTGTGCTGCAGTAGGGGTGTGTTTTCTGAAACAGATATTAAAAAAGAAACCATACTGGGATACACAGTACAAGCACTGAGCATGGTTCCGAAAGGATAGACAGAGAAGTCAAGAGTAGTGTATTTATGTTCTCTTCAAAGCACCCTGCCCAAATCAGGTGAATGAAAGAAAGACAGTGGTGCAGCAGGACCAGAAACTGATCAGGATTTAGGCTGTGTGAATGCTATTATTTTTCCTATCAAGATCACACTGTTTCCTTCTGAGCCCTGAGCACCTGCACTGGCTGTCTTCTCAGGCTCTACCTTTCCAAGGGGCGGCCCAGCTCTGGGCAATGGGTCAGATGCAAGCTGAGGAGATAAAGCCAGAAGGTTCACATGCCTGCAGCCTCCTGAGAAGCAGCATCCTGCTGTTCTCCAGCGTTTTGTGAAACAGGCACTTTTTGCTGCACCTCAGAGCTTGTCACCCACATTTTGACAAAGCTAGTCACAATAGCTTGACACTTTTAATTAAACTTTATGGAAATCTCAGTAGTTAAGATTGATTTTCTGTCTTGTAACCACACTGTACTTCAGCAAAATACTGAATCATGGATAAGAGAACATTCTCACCCCTTCAGAGGTATGGACACTGGGAAGCTGGAAGGGAATTACTGAGGCACGTAGTGGATAGTTGAGAATTTTCTGCTGGATACATTTCCAATGAAAAACATCATCTAGTTCTCTGTGGAGAAATTTCAGATTTGGAGAGAGATTTTTGTTTTACACTGGGAAAATTGGCATTTGATGGTTCTTGCATGATGGTTTTTGCATGCCTAGCTAGATGAATCTTACTAGCTGTGTTGTCTGCCTACAGGTCTTTGTCAGAGGCTCACTGTGTGGCACCAAGTGCTTCAGCTCTCCACCGTCTTGACCCTTCTCCTGCTTGGTTCTCTCTGGTATCTAGGCAAACAGGGTAGGACTGCCATAACATTCATTTCTCCCTTGAAGCTTAAATCAGACCTACACTTACCTCTTTCTGAAATGTCACTTTGAAGTATAGTTTGGTGGGCAGAGCTAGGATGCACCAGGATCAGGTTCAGTTTCCTACTCTGCTGCAGGCTCCCTGAATAGTGCTAAAGAAGTCATTTAGCCTGAAGGTGTAGAATAGGGATAATAATAACAACTCCCTCCATTAGAGTTAAGGGTCTCAGGATAAGCACAGTAGAGGCTATGAGTAGCCATATGTGACAGAGAATGGAGCATATCAATACCATGGATCTATATTATAATCTGAAAGAGGAACAGATTCATAGAGGAGAATTTGAAAACAACATACACATGCGGTAGTCGTTAAGGCTATCCTGAAGGCAAATGTGGGGAAGTGAAAAACAATATACACTCCTGAAGCACTAGCATTTTGTGCTCTCTGCATCTGAAACAGGTTGTGGAAGGTACAGCTGCAGCCACCAGAACCAGTGCCTGTTGTCCAGTATGACCAGAACAATCCTGGTCCACGGTGACAGTGTGGAGAAGGAAAGGTCAGATTCTCACCTGTGATACCTTTGTTATGTCAGTGACAGGTTTGGGATGGTTTCTATGGGAAAAAAATTAAAAGCTTAAAAGATCATCCTGATTTCAAAACATTCCTCTGGGGAAATGTACAAAGCAGAAGAATATGGAAGTGAGGGAGAAACCTTCAGTGCTGGGGAGAGACAGTTTTCTTACATTGCAGCACTCTGTACTACTAGGAGAAATTTGCTTTTCATTGGTGAAGCAAATCTAGAGTAGTGTGCAAAATTAAAGGCCACCATATAATGGGGCCAACTGATTCCAACACAGAAATGAAGTTGCTAGTTCTCATGTCTCACAGGCACTGCATATTATTTGTTTTAGCACAAGGTGCTAAATAGTGTTTACTCTGGGCACAACATAGTACAGGTTTTAAAACAGCTGAAAATGAAACAGACTTTCAGACCATTCAAGTGCGTGCAAAAAGGGTTTGTTGCAAAACCTGAAACAAGACAGATGATACTCAAACACCAAATAAAACCCACCTTCGTACCTCAATGGCCGTGAAATTATCATATCTTTGCATCAAGGATAAATCTAGAAGATAGGCTAAGCATTACAGAAATGATCAATTACAGAAGTGCCATGTTTACCTTCATAAAAGATAAAACTAGAAGGGTTTAATCACAATTGAATTAAGTCAAATATTTCTCTTAAATAAGGCATGGAGTCTAAGAGGAATCAGTTCAGAGGCTTTCCTTCCATATATATCTAGACAATCTCTGCTAATTTATGTTAACTCTGATAATTGTCTGTATAACATTGTTTTCCTCTTTCTCATTTTGCCAACCACAGCCATTATTTGGCAAAAATACTGACATTGCTGGGTTACTGCACATAATGGACAATTGGTGTCAGAGCCAAGAGCGTTGAAAATATGTACCCAACACACTGTCCTTTCCTCATACAGTACTTTTACACAGGGCTATCTTCATCTTCCCGTGTGTAGGAATGGGGAGAGCTACCCCAAAACTTTGTAAGAATGTACACATTAAGTACAAAATCGAAACAAGAGTAGAAACTAGAACTGGAAAGTGGTAGAAAATCAGGTTCCAAACATTTTCCCATTTCCATTTGTATTATGCCTTTGTGTCTGCGTGGCCAATTTTTCAGCTGAATCCTGCACCAGCTATGTCAGTGGACTTTTATTATTAATGGAAGCAAGGTCAAGCACTTTCTGGAATTTTCTGATTTTTATGTATTGCTCTTACATTCTTTATCTGCTCTGCTTCTCTATTTCCATAACTATCTCTCTGTCGGTCTGGTTATTTATGTTGACCCCAGTGATGCAGCATTCAGCTATCTCCAAAGTTTGCAGCTTGATCTCAGTAATGTGTTTAGCTAATGAAAACCTAGTTGTACAGGCAGGTTGCCGAGTAATAGTAGTTCTGAAAGCATGTAATAAGCTTTCGGGTTGGTTACAAATGAATTCTAACAAGAGGAGAGAGCTCTCAGCAGGGAAAAATACCCGCATAGTACGGTACTAATTCTTCAGGGTGCCTGCTGGGTTGGTTTTTAATTCATTTCTTCTTGTCTGAGAGCTCCACCTGGTGGGACTAAAAGGAAGTTATCAACGTTTCAGATTTTCCATTAAAATCCCTCTTTTTTTTCTTTTTTTTCTTTTTTCTTTTTTTTTTTTTCTTTTTCTTTTTTTTTTTTAAATGCTGGTGTTTGTCTGTCTTCAGGAGGGAGGTGTAGGAAGAGGTGCATCCGTTGACTTTTGGAGACAAGGACAATTAATGAGCAGGAATTCTGTATTACGTTGCCTTCTATTACAATGACACAGTTTGAACATACTGTGATTTCTATAAAGGTAAATTTAATATAGATATACTAAATGTTTCTCAATTTTTGCACTCAGTTTGCTTAGCTGCGAGATGTATTACATTGCAGAGACAGGGCTTCTTACCTGTGCATACCACCAGTGCATATCGCTGCAGCACTTTTCATGGGTACAAATGACAGCTTGCAAGATCAAGGTCCAGATCTGCAGAGAGAATAAATTAGACCGTAGGACTACTCTTATTCACACTAACTAATGGGAGAATGGTATTATTACCACTCTGAGGATATCCGTGACAAAGCACGCCCAAAGATGAAATTTCCACAGTCAGTATTGCCACCTGAAAACATTCAGAAATGATGAATGAGTGTCCATTCCCCCCCCAAAGTGATGTATAATCATAAAAATCATAAGGCTGCCTTTTATATTAAATTGATTTCAGATTTTCAGCTTTTATTTTTTAGCCAAAATAATGTTTTCAAGCTTTTCTTTGCAACAAGGAGGGGTAGAAATTCCCCCTTTTTGCAGTAAAAACTGAGATCCTCACAGTAACCAAGATCCTTTAGTAACCAAGACCTGAGGAACATGACATAGAACACCATTAGACTTGCAACCTGTAACAAACAAGGCAATTGTGTAATGTTTTTCACAGCATACTTACACTGATGATGGGGTATTATTTTGCCTCAGCACAGAGAGTTAAATCAAATGGAAGATTGAAAAAGGCCAGCAGGAAAAGCAAAGCAACACAAATCCTTGCAATTGCAATGAGGATGCTGTTTGTTGGGGAACATACCCTTTCTGATACCTGGCAGACTAAAACCAAATTACTCTTAAAAGTCTAAATATAAGCCAAAAGAGGAGGCTAGGCTAGAAAGAGAGCTGTGGGTGCTGACAGGTATCTAAGGAAATAGGGAAAAAACACTATCAGCAGGCAGGCATTTTTTCCCAGTGCAGAGAGAGACGCTGAGTCAGATGCTCTGTGTTCAAGGTTGTAATGAATGGCGGAGGTCAGGTAAAAGGAAATTCATCTAGATGCTTCTCTTGTTTTAAATACCATATAGGTATTCCAGAACTTGTACAGTAGTAGTATTATGGTATTGATATTATTACAAATGTTGTATTAGAAGCCCTGGTAAACTGCTTCGATGCAAGAAGAAAACTAACACTCCAGTAAAATCCCTGCACAGCTCAGTAGAAAAGCTAAGGAGGCCACAGTTAGGGAAAATTCCAACTTGCAAATGAAATGACACAATTCTGGGGATGTATGAGTCTGAATGGACTGCAGAAAACAGTGGCTTACATACTTGCTCTAGATGAGATATCCTGCTGCCAGTGCCGGAGACTGGTTGGAGGGACAACTGGGTTGATCCAGTAGGGTGTTCCTTACATCCCTGTTAAATCTTGGTAGTTTGTACCCATGGATAAGTGGATAAATAATGCTTTGATCTGAAGATATTCCTTATGGGCCTCTGTAAATTTGTGCTGTTCTGGGAAACTCAAAAATGACACATACAACCATGCTTTCACTTTTATGTAATGAAGAAAAGAACTTGAGAGTGGGAGTCTCCCAGAGCACCACTGCTCCCATTACTTCTTCCTGGGGCTACGACCTAAATGCTGTGAGGAAGCAAAAGGCTACAAGGACTATGAGCTTTTTGCTTGGCAAGGAGGCATAACTGATCCCTAGAAATGAGTAAGCTCATACCTACTTCTAGCAATAGACAAATTTTGAACAGTCCTGCACCTCCCGTGCAGCAGAACCAAACAAGCTAGAAGGAGTTTTGCCTTCAGTTTGTATGGTAGGAGTCTTGGTGACTGATCTCACAAATGCTGCTCTTGTTTCAGGTCTGTTTCTTCTGTTCCCCAGGTATCTCGCTATTCAGCCCACAAGCGTTACTGAGTAAGACAGTGATATATGTTGTAAACATAAAGTTGACTATAAATGTTAGAGTTTAAATGATCTGTATTTTTAAAGTGCAAACAAATAAACGTTTTTTAATAAAGATAAAGCTTTAATCCTGTAACTGAAGTAAAGCACATTGCATCTGAATGGGATAGCTGTTGTCCTAAGCAGATTGACAGTGTTTTCTGAGGAAACTGATGGCTAAATTGCAAAGTAATTACATAAAGTCTATGCAACATCTCATGTTGTGGTACTTCCTGATTTGCCTAGTGGACACTTTAAGCGAGATACTACAAATGCTAGTATTTTGCTCTACAATATTTACTCGATTAAACGAACCTGAAACACCCTATGGGAAATAGAATGCTTTTTAAAGAAACCTTTCATTGTATTAATTCATCTGCAACACATCTTGGACTGTGATATTCTCATTTGTGGATTACTTTATTCTTTATATAGAGCAACAATGACTGCACTTCACCTCATTAACTTTAGGTGTCTTTAGTACGATGACTATATCTGAAGCACATCTGAACTCCCTTTGCAATTAATGAAGGGAAATCGGCACTTTCTGGTGTACCGTTCATTTCAGAGAGCAACTTCAGCATGAGATGAGTCACTTGGTAGAAGTATCTGTTTCGATAAATGATAAATGGAGTCTAGACAACTAGTTCAGATGTATATGTCCACCCTTGGTCTCATGAATTACACTCCTGATGCCCATGCTAGACTGCCATATACACTTGGAAGAACAGCATGACCATTTCAGGTGGCTGACTTCCAACTGGGTATAATTGAGAAGCCAAGGGAAAAAGCAGTCTCTACTTGGGAGGGAAAAAGCCACAAGAAGGCTTGGGAGGAGGGATGGTGAGTAAGATCTGCTGAGATTTACTTCCCAGTTGTTTTTCCTCCCAATCCCATGAATCCTACTGGGTTCATGAGGGACTGTGGTCAGGCTGATCCCTTTGCCAAGACCCAGCACAGCTCTCTTCCTGACTCCTCTATGGAGTTTCTGTGGAAGGTGGGGAGAAATTTTTGTGGAAAAGGCAGTGTGGTTGAGTACTGTAAGATCCTGATTCAGTGCTCCAGCTGGAATTCCATAGGGCATACATTAGAAATGGCAGATGATGCAGAACTTGTTTCATGTGATTCCTGTCATAGCTCATACTTCAGCGTAGCTGATTTGCGCTATGTTGTATGTCTTGCTTTTCATGCATTTTCCTGCTTCTCTCCTCTTCCCTGCCCCATCTCCTCCTTCCTTCAGTGTTTATTTTCCTCCACTGTACTGTATCACTGCCTGGTCTATGCATCATTTATGTGGTAGCAGAGTCTTTTGGAGTTGTGCTGCAAGAGAGACAGCAACTAAAAAATGGGAGTCAGCAGCAATTCAAAGGTACAGTTTTTCATGGATCACAAAGAAAATATGGTTTAAGGTGCACTGATCTTTTTAGCTGTGTTTGTTCCACCAAGGATCTAAAATCAGTAAATGCTGTGATTGTTACTTAAGAAAGAGGAAATTAATACAAGTCTGAAGTCAACGCAGTTGTAAAGATTAGACTCATTCTTTCATCTTCGCATAAATTTTTCATCCCCTGTTGATTGACATGAAAGTTAGTTTAGCTGTAGTGCTGCCCCTAGAGCTTTGTCTATGCTAGTAAGTTAAATATGCAGAGGATCATTCCCTGGCAGAGGCCATCTGGCACAGGGCGCTTGCACCCATTGAGCTTTCAGACACTGACAGCAGGATGGTGTTACGCAGCATATTTGGACCGATCTGTGTCCAGTGCTGACCCCTGAACCATGCCTGCAAATTCTTTGGGCATCTGGTCAGGCTAAAACCATGTCCTGAAACATTAAAAAACATTAACATCCTAAGCAGTGCCTTGAAACATTCCTGAAGTGTGTTTAATGTGAACAGCCCAGATGTGGCCTTGATGTCCAGCCCGGTGTGACTGTCACTGGCGTGCCCTACTGCAGGGTCAGGCAGTGAAGGGGTGCTTGGTAGTAAGCAATCACGGGGAAAAGAAAACTGCACAGAAACGATGCTGAATCCTGTGAGCAATTGTTATAATTACATACTTAATCTTGGTATTCAGTTCATGAATCATCAGGAATTAAAAATCTACAAAGGTTGAACCTTTAAATACAAGTAACACTTTAAACTGAAGAATAAATTGTGAAGAGAACATTTCTTTTGCATTGATCTGTTTTTACAAAATGACCCAATCTTGTAATAAAATTCATAAGCATTTGGGAAAGTCTGCAACAAACTGTGAACAAACTGGTAGGTTGTTCTGCCAGTTATTTATGGAAAAGGTGGATGTTTGGAATTGTGCATCTGCTCAGATGAATATTATGTATTTTTTGCATAAATTTATATTTGGAAGAATTTTGTTGTTAAACTGATTAAAAGTAACATTATTGCAACACACTTCTGTTAATTAATTTCTTATTTCTTCTAAGCCAATAGCCTTGTGGGCTGATCTTTTTAATCATTTGGGGAGTATCATCTATGCTGAACACAAAAACTGTCTGCTGTGAGAAGTTAAATTATTTCCCTGGCTGAAGTCCAGGGACAATATTGTAAGTTTGAAATACACAGAAAAGTTGATGAGATCTATGCACTACTCCTCTTTGATTGCACCTTGTGAACATCTCTAGGGAGAGCTCCAAAGGCTTTTGTATGTGAGCAGGGGGAAGATAGTCTTATATGCGGGACTGAAGAGGTGTTTTTGGAGCTATATGTTGTCTCTAACTTAAAATATATTTCAGAAGGTCATCTATGAGCTTTGCTTAGCATGTGTGAATGAGTTCAAAGTAGGAAAATGCAAACAAATCACAGTCAAAAATGAAATAATTTTGGAGAAAACTGAGGATTCTCCTGCTTCCTGCCAAATTTAAAGTTGACAAGAATATTGCTGCCTGGTCAAATGAAACATCTTTCATTTAGAACAGAAGGTTTCATTAGTTTCTGGGACATTTCAGTGGAAGACAAAGGGAGTTTTATTAAAATATAAGTAAAAATCAAAATAATCGATTTAAGATGCTGTATGCTATGGCTATTGACATTAACTGGAACACTGAAGTCATTGAATGTATCAGGTGATTTGTCCTCTTGAGGATTATTAAAATGCATAAGGTCTAATGTTCTTACCATGCTGCAGTGCAGGTTACTTTGAAGTTTCTTAAATTTCAGGCCCACCCCCGTGTATTTCTTTACCAGAAGCTAATCTGTACTTTGATGTGAACCTCCATGATTCCTGAAATCACTGGTTCTTTTCCTGCCAGAGAATCGCGTTATGAAATGCCACCAAAGATCTCATTTTACTACCATTATCTTTAGAAGCATGTCTCCCACTGACTCTACTGATACTAAGATGAATACAAAACTCTCCTATACAAGCAAGATCTGTGCTGCTTTCAATGGAAAATTTTCCTGCTAATGGAGCATAGAACTGAGTCCAATAGGATGATTGCAAGACTATGTTTTTCACCTTGATGAAAATAGAAATGATGGAGTAGCTTTCCTTAACTCTTCTTTCGTAAATAGTTCCCTATACTGCAATGATATTTGCTTTGGGAGTACAATTTATTAAGACAGAAATTTTGAAATACAAATATTAAAGCCTAACAATCTGATGTACTTTGAATGCATGACAGAAATAATCTAAGATCTTCCAATCCCCTAGGTGCATCAAGAGTGCTCTTAATTAGACTTAGTCTTTAAAATAAAAGAAACAAGTCTGTCTAGTTTTGTAGGGATATAATTTTATTAGGTAAATTATTACTAAATATTATTCATACTGTCATTCCTATCATTCTGGTCTTGGGGATAAGATCACGGGTTCATATTCTGTACTTGTGCTTGACAGTTACTTGCTAACGTTACTGTTACCGTTATTAGGATATCAGTAGCAGATGCTGCATCATGCAGTAGTTGTATGGTATTCTTAGAAGAGGCTTCTGAAGAGAGACCTGATGCAAATGTTTCTGTTCCTACCTGAACATTAAGAGAACAGCAGAATTTGGGGGGGAAAAAAGTCAGAGAATGGATAGACCCTGGATAGTATATGTTCCTCTACTACAGAAACCTGCAAGGTGAGAATTTCTTAGGGAAACTAATGGAATTTCACTAATGGTTTTAACAGATTTAGAGAAAGGCCAACAGCAAATGCTGCTGGAAGACACAGACAGGGGAGCCCAGGCTGTCACGTTTCTCCCTCAGCAGGGCACTCACCCAGCTGACTCCTGAGTCACATTCCCCAAACCTATTAGACACCGCTCTCAGCAGTGGTTTCCTTCCCACTCCATGGCTTGATACACCTGCTGGAGACAGATCTTTTGACCTGCCGATCAGTTGTATGCAGTGTCTCAAGTCCCAGAGTGAAGGGAGCGCTCCAGAGCCCAGCTTCCCACTTTGGGCCCTGCCCGGGGTGGCACATTCCCCAGCAGCAGCAGAGCTCCTTTCACTCACAGTGGGATGTGATTTGGCAGGAGCAGCTCCTGCAGCAGTGCCTCCTTTCTTGGAGAACAGAGTCCATCAGGCAGCATCAGCTTCACCACATTGAGCAGCTGCTGCATATGTTGGTGGTAATTCAGTTCTGCAGAAGACTTCGGTCTTAACCAAACTATTTTTTGCAATCTAGGCACTAGATCGGAGCAGAAGATGGTTGCAGCTTTGATGCAGTAGATGGCAGCTGTCAACACAGAGGAGGGCTTGTGTTACTGGAACCATATTTCTGGGTTACAGGCTTCCCACTTCAGCCCAGCTGGGCATTCTAGTTTTAATGCAAAAGCACTTAGATTCAATTAGGCCAAACTATAGGAAATCATTACGAGCTCAAAGATTTCTAAATTAGATCTAGCTGAAGGCTGTAATGTATATTTTCACATAGCAGGCACAGCAGCTGCCAGGGGAGGTCTGGCAGGGCCGCTCCAGCTCCCTGCTAGTAACTCCCTTCTGACAGGAGGAAAATAAGTTTAGTCAGCTTGAGGCATTATATAAGATCAAAAATAGGGTTAGAATGAAATTACAATTACAAAGTGCTAATTGAAGCACAGGCACAGTGACTCCTAGAGCTAATTAGACAGGGACAGGATGCCTGTGTACCAGTCTCACGCAGGATGGTATTTGTCCCAGTTCAGGGTCTTTATATCACTTGATTTCCACTCAAAACAACTACTGGCAGGTAGAGAAGCATTTCGCTAATAGAATTTTCCATATTGGCACCTTAACTTAAAATACTTTAGGGAGACAAAGGCTTACAAATGTGCAGTATTCTTCCATGATAGGTTATTCAGATTAAAACACCATTTTATTGCAAGTTAGTGCCAGGTGAACAACAAACGTCCTGCAATTGTGCATCAAAGCATGAATGCTTCCAAGACAAAAGAAACCCAAAGCAAACAGGTTGTTGGCCAGGTAACAAATAAAGTATATTAATATTATTAAATAATGATTTCAGCTGTATCCAGTATGGAAAATTAAGCTTCCCTTCTTTTTTATATACTTTTAGTAGATGTTAGTTCTGTACTCTATAGTGTAATATACTTTGAACAACAGAATAAAAAGCACTGCAAGCTCACTGTTACCCTTCTGAAAGCTCTTTATGTAGATACTGTAAAAGATAATCATATGCTATTATGGGTAAAGTCATAGAATCATAGAATTGTTTAGATTGGAAAAGACCTTTAAGATCATGGAGTCCAACTGTTAATCTAACAACATCAAGTCCACCACTAAACCATGTCCCCAAGCACCACATCTGTACATCTTGTAAATACCTCCAGAGATGGTGACTCAGCCATGTCCCTGGGCAGCCTGTTCCAGTGCTTTACAACCCTTTTGGTGAATAATTTTTTCCAAATATCCAACCTAAACCTCCCCTGGCACAACTTGAGGCCATTTCCTCTTGTCCTATCACTTGTTAATTGAGAGAAAAGACCAGTTCCCACCAGGCTACAACCTCCTTTCAGGTAGTTGTAAAAAGCAATAAGGTCTACTTACACACACACACACCGCCCCCTTCTTTTCTCCAGGCTAAACACCCCCAGTTCCCTCATGCTTCAAAGTCTTCAGACTTTCACCAGCTTTGTTGCCCTTCTTTGGACACACAAATGATGATTTCTTCACATTTGCACAGTTCTACAGTTGTATGTTATCACTGCAATTTTTGGCTTTTTTTACTATTCTTTAGTTAGTTTAGCACAGAGCAGAGCTGACAAAGCACTTGCTAAATAACATCCCTCTCTACTAAAAGCAGCAAATGGGAGGAAGGAAAGCTTGCATTAGAGGGCTAGCTACCGAGGAAAGAACAAATCACAGCACAAATTCACCCACTGTCATTTAGTTTGCGATAAAAGTAAAATCCTTTACCATTTCTGGGCTTCAGTAATATGTATACTTATCTAAGTGTTACACATACTTAGGTATGCACAAAACTGAAGCATGCCACTGCCTGAGAATGAGACCTGTAAAAATCAATGCATATTGACAAGGACTTGGTAGGAGGTGAAAGTGGGAGGAATTTCACCCACTGGCATCATTAACTCTTCGAATTTTCTAGTTCGGCAGTGTGAAATGTGACAGAACAGGAACACAATACATGCTTGCTAGCCATTTACACAATTTCTGCTAACTCATTTTCTTCCAGGTATCACAGGTCCATGCCATTTTTTTTGGTGCGTTGCTCATACTTGTAATTGGTTTTCATCCTCCCCTTTTATAAATCTTGCTGAGAAAAATAAGGAACTGACTGTTATCCTCTTGTTGAAATTATGTGATTTATAAAGTGAAGATTGCTTGAAAAAGGAGTGTTAGGAATACATGAGGGGGCAACCAAATGACAGGCTAATATTGATACATTTGCCAACACAGTTTTTATTTCCATCAGCACTTGTAAATACAATATATTTATAAATTATTAAATCAATATTGTAAAGGAAAAAGACTGTGTAGCTCAAGGAAAAATGAGAACAGCTTCTTCTATCAGGGGCTGATTTAACACAGCACCAGTTTATGGCAGCTCTCTCCAGGAAAACAACTGGACATAATGATGTAGCGAAGATACCAGAGACACAAAGAAGAATTAAGTTTTCTAGACAGGTACCTTTTACAGCACCTAGGAGCCAAGCCATAGACCAGACCATGACTAGATCAGGAGCTGTATAGAGTTTGAAGACTGTTCTTTATCCAAAAAATTGGGAAAAGTATATGCTAGAGGGGATACAGCAAGGCTGTTTAGACTCAGATAGACCATTTTATGAAATGCCTTGTAAGACAAGCGTTGGGAAGATACAGATTTTCAATTATGTTAGTCCAAAAAGAGATGACAAAGGTACAGGCAAGAGAGGGATGGTGGAAGAAACAAATGCTGCTTCTTGCAGAGGAAAGGGAACTTGCTGGCATATGGCTTCATGCGTGGAGACCAGGGAGAGTTGGCCCTAAAGGTAGAGGCTCTTCTGAGTGTTTCTGCAAATTTAAAAGAATTAAATGAAAGGATTATTTTCTTTAGCAAGTTTATTTTAGGAAATTAAATAATGGTAGAAATTGAAGCATCATCAGATTATCTCAGCATAATTAGCTGCCTCAGGACCTTCAGAATTTATTTGGTTGCCTATCGTAATTTCCAGAAAGATAAGAGGAAAACCAGACTTCTTTAGACCAACCCGAGCAATGCCAAGTAAAGGAAATGTTAGGCAGAAGTGTAATTATTAACTTGATCATATTAGTGTACATATACATTGATTTAAAATATGTAAAGTTAGAACAGGGGATCAAAACAGGCCAACAAAATATAACAAAAATATAGGTAAATGTGGTTGCTAATGTCCTCACATGTTTGTAAGAATTACAGATTTCCTTTTTGTCCTATCAGAAAAACAAAGAAAATTAATTGTCTGAATCAATTTAATTGCCACATTTGCAAGTCAGGATTTTAAAGCTCATGGTTTTTCTCACAAGCTGGACAATAGATTGAGTTATGAATGGCAGTCACTTGGATGGCACAGGAGGGTTTGGCTGTGAACACCAGGTAGTTTGTGGAGGTGAGGGAATGATGATTTTCTCAACCTAGTTCCTCTTTATCCTGTAGTAATCTCTTGCCAGTCTCTTTTCCTACAGTCTTAATGCTAGTCTTTGTAGCCCAAACACTGGGCTCAGTGGATATAGCAAGATTCCGGAGCATTATACAGATGAATCATTTCCCAGTTTGATTTTTAATGAGAGACGAAGCTTTCAATCTTTCACGAGATTTTAATGAGTTACCCCTAGATGGCACTCTGTAAGGATACGACCGAAAACACCGCAGTAAATCTTCCTCCAACTCGGCTTTATGCATTTTGCTAACCAATTGCTCTAAACTTGTTGTAAACTTAGGATGAAATTACAGTCTCCTTCTTCAGCAGCAATAAGAGATAAAGGCAAGGGAAAAAAGTCGTTTTCCTAGTGCTTTGCACAGGAAATGGGGTTGGAAAGTTCTGCTTCCAAGGTCAGTCAGGAATACTCTTTACTCATCATCACATGATAACTGTTCACTCCTTTCTTTTTTTAATCTTTGTTTATTTACAGATGATCCCTTCTGAATAATATCTTGCCACTGGCATAATCGCAACATGTATTGCTGAGCTATGTATTTCCTGCTGCAGTCCCAAAAGTTGGAGGGAAAGCAACTCACAGTTTCCTGCCACTATTGTGCATCTTCCTTTCTTTGGAAAGACAATATTAACAGAGAGGGATGCTTGATTTCTTATTTCTGACACTTCACCAGCCCAAGGAGGGTTTTTTCCTGGAGGCAAAGGTGTTACATTTCTATTAATCTCCCCTCTAGTTTACTATCAGCCTCTGAATGTCTAGCCCTCAAGCAGCATGCCAAACCAATGTGCTTCCAGCCTAGAGGATTAAAGGGGACGCGTATTTTTATGTTCAGCCTGAATTTTGAGCATAACCTCGAGGACTATGTGTGGGACTGCAAATACATCCTCATACATGGCTGCATCTCCTCGTGCCGGAGGACATACCCCGAGTACTCTGCTGTTAGGGGACAGGAAGGCTGCAGGGGTGCGATGCTAGCACAGCACACTCACTACTGCCTCTGAAACCATCACTCAGAAAAATGTAGTCTGCAAGATCCCTTCATAGCTCATAAAATGCAGCTCGCATGTACAAACAAAACTGAACAGTTATGTCCAATGGCTTCTCTGTCTTTTAGGCAATACAGGACACAGCAATTAAGAAGAAAAGAAAGAAAACAAAGCCTACAATGTCTAGGAAAAATCTAAACAAATCCTTATTCACAAACTGGGGCCTTGAGAAACCTGGTCTGGTGGGAGGTGTCCCTGCCATGGCAGGGGAGGTTGGAACTAGGTGATCTTTGAGGTCCCTTCCAACCCAAACCATCCTATTACTCTATAAAATAACTTCACATAATGCTATTCTGAGTGCTCGAAAGGAACAAAAAACCAGAAGGCAACAACTGGGACTATTGTTTGCCATAATTTTGCAAAAAATGTTTTAGAAGGAGAATCCCATTATGAAAGGGTAAAAGGTAGATGTAAGATTGATTTTTTTTTTTTAGTTCAGTTCACTGTCAACACAGCATGCGAATTTCACCAAAAAACAGAAATAAAAGGCTGCCCCAAGGCCTGGGTAGGATCTCTAGGATTCCAGAGAGTCTGTAACTGGGCTCATGATGGTGAGGTGCCTTGCTTCTGGCCCTCTGACCAGAACTCCACATTGCCCAGAGGAATGCAGGCTATTGTGAGCTATTCTGGGATAGATTTTTCACAGTTGTTTGCATCTGGCAAGGACAAGTCTTTCTCATTTCTCAATGAATTGCTAAGTATCTTTTAAACACTTTTCCACTAACAGCTTCTGACATTGGGAACCACTAGGAATCATCAAAGGCTTTTGTCAAAATGGGGAAGGAGGGCAACAAAACACAACAGAGTTAAAGGTACCCACAGTTATACAAGCGAGGCCCTTGAAATCAAACAAATAGAAAAAAAGCCACACAAACAATACTGTAAATCTACAATCCCTCCCAGATAAAGTTTGGCCCTCAACTGCTCAAGTCAGTAAACAGGCTCTCAAGATCAAGCCACTGAAAACAAAGACTAGGGCAGCTATATGTTTAAAAGAATATGCTTAAATAATGCTTAAAATATGCTTAAATAATGGATGTTCCAGCTTGTGTATTGCACTTGATCAGCATATTTTTCCTTTTTATCACTTGCAGAAAGCCGGACTGCTGTCTCTTGAGAGGCAAACAATTTAGATTGTGTCTTGGAGTGCTGAGATCTAAGATAAATAGCTATCCTCAGTGTGATAGAGCCTGAGACAGCATGGCATGTAAGAATGAGGGAGCTTCACAATCACAATCTGATTATTAGTTTGGAGATTTGTTCTGTCTGTGCTACCGTAAGAACAAATTTCTATAAATATGTGGTAGAAAGGGTGTAATTTGTTCTTCATATAATACCTGTTTTATGCACTAGTGGAGCCAGCTGAGTCATTGAAGTATCAATGCACTGTTACAGTGCTGGTTTTTAACAGTGTTTCCACGGAATCTGAAATTGTGTATGCCTGTAATTATTTTATCATGAAAATTTGTAAGTAAATATTAATGCCCTCCTTCTTGCAACCTACAGCTGAAAACCAAGAGCTCTTCTTTGAATTGCTAATGCAAGGTGCTTTCAAAAAATGAAGCTGGAGAGGTTTCAGGCTGGATTCTCCAAAACAGTGGGAAGCTTTTTCCCTGAGTTTCTCTGCATCTCAGTGGCTTCTTAGTCAAATGGGAAGGACACCATCTCCCTCTCCCACAGGAACAATGGGACAGTGAATTCATTCAGTCCCCTGAAGCACCTATATCAAGGAACACACAAGGAGTCACGGAGAACACGTACATCATGCGAGCTGGCCTGGTATGATGACCAGTAACCAAGGCAAGCGGCTTCCCACAGAACAGCACGATAACAAAGACGGAAATAGCTGCCTGGGAAGTGACTCTGTCTTCCCTCTGGGCACAGACTGATACACCAGGACCAGTGGGAAAAGAAAGGGAAAAAATCAATGTTTTTACAACATATACGACACTGCAGATTCACAAAGGGCACAAGGCAGTGATTAATAGCTGCAAAAATGTGTCCTCCCTGGTGTATATTTACTTTTGAAACAGTAATTTTGTAACCCTACAGAAGTGCCATTAACAATTTGGTTAACCTTATTGAAAACCTTTGTCTTATTCACACAGACAAGACAAAACAAAAACTGAAGTCTTCTTAAACTACAAAGAAGATTAGCCTGATTAAAACAAACTTTAACTTTTCAGCTATGTTTACCCCACTAATCCAAAAACGAGCATTTTCCTCTGTTAGCAGGATGCTCACAGCTCTGCACTGGAAAAGCTGTGCACTGTCTTGTGCTGCTCTGTCCACATTAATAAAGTGCATGAAGACTTTGGATGCTTGTAAAGGAAAATGGGATAAAACATATCCCTTATGCTTTCCCATGGTGAGTGACTAAGGGTCCCTTTTCTATCCTGCATCAAGGACCAATGGAAACTATGTTTTTTACAAAGAAGATGAGGAGAACAGCAACTATGTGTGGCACTACAACAAGAGACATCTATTGTTTATAGCTCTGTCCTGTTATTTGTGACATTAGAGAGCCTGACCCAACCAATTCCATCTTGTTTTGTTTGACAAGGGACTCAGTACTAAAGGCACACAAGACACAGCATTTCTTTTACTGCTTTTGCTGATTGATGACATGCAAAGGAGTACCCTTATTAGATGGTCTTACAAACGGCTGCATGGAACTGTAGGGAGGAAAATACTCACAGAGAGAACTTAGCGTAATGCTCAGTGCTGCTTGTGCTCTCCCAACAAGCTTCAGAGAGAGTAACGTGCTTTGTGGTGCCACAGATGCCAATGCTCAAAGTACAAACATAAAAAAAGCTTTGTCTACAGGGAGATGCAATCAAGTTCCTAACTCTACATGAAATCTGCAGATCTTTCTTTTTTTCTTTAGCTAGAAAGGCATTCCGTGCCTTTCAAAGACTGAGTGTAAGGTAACACCCTTTCTTCTGGGAGTTACTAACTTGATCTACAGAGAGCTTAAGTTCAAATGCCCTCCTCACAACACTCATATCCCAGGAGTGCATCTTGGCCGGTGAGATATGCTCATGTGAGGTTCTTTCAAACTCTTTTGATAAAGCTTATGTAAAATCTCACTGGATAAGATAGAGAATCGGAGCTAGAGTGATGCAGAAGCCTGCACACTGCCTCTGCAGGAGGTATGTGGGCTCTCTTTTCCAAAGATAAGGAACTTTAATCGTTCCATATGAAGTTAAAAAAACCCTCCAAACTTCAAAATATGGCAACGAGAGTGTTACCATGACAGGGTAGCCTCCTGCATACTGATGAGAGTTTTGCAATGCAGGTTAGGAATGTTGGTTCAGCTTTGACTGGTTATCTTCATACTGTCTCACAAGGAAAGTCAGAGAAGGGATAGATCACAAGTGCTCTTTCTTCTCAGGTTCCCAGTATATTAAAAAGCTAGTATGACAAATGCTCCATTTGCGGTAGAAAGCATTTTCTTCTTGTCCTTTTGTTGGCCCACACTTCCTTTGCTTTCCTGGCATATGCTGAAAGGCTGGGACTTCAGTTCTCCCTGGATCTCTTGCTGATTTAATCTGACATCTGCAGCATTTCTATGCCTCAGTTTCTCCATGTAAAACACTGCCTTGAGCTATCAGTAGCTGCAAAGTAAGAAGAAAAAGACGGGGAATTTGGGAGAGTTGGCAGGGGTGTATTTCTGGAAATTCTATTTCAAAGCATTATTAAAAACCATGACAGTTTGTCCAACTTTTGGGAGCCCAAAGGAATACTCTGAAGAAGGGAAGCATTTTACATATGGAATATAAACAGTAAGGCCAGTTGGGAGGACGTTATCATTGTATATTCTTAGCTAAAGAAAAAGAAGGGAGGGAGAAAGAAAACACTGCTGATAGACTTAGCAAACACTTAGCTATAACAACACTTAGAGTAGTAAGTCATATTGTTTCCAGTGGCCTAGATAGATTTCCTTCCACTGGAGCTAGAACCAGTTTTTAAAATACACTATTACTCCAGTCAGAAGCAGGTGGGGTTTGTAAGACTAGGAAAGCTAATTTTTGAAGAAAACTGCCAAGTCTTTGGCATAAGCCAGTTACAGTTCAGAAAACAGAGGCTGAATGATGGAGGAAGTGGGTTTTTCTGCTATTATTTTTTTAATTTCATCTCCAATGCGTAGAGCTGGATCAGGGCAGCTATCACTCACCCTGGAAAGGTGAAGAGGACTATATACACTCTTTTGCATGTTGATGTCAGCTTCCACTGCTAAGTTTCTACTTTGCAGTTTCATTATAAAATTTCAAACTGGGTCAAATTTTGGCATGATTCAGAAGAAGATGAGCCAGCAATTAATGAAAAGGAAGATTTAGCAACATGATAATGGGAAGCTAATGCTGCTGCTGTTTCAAAAACAGGGGTGGGGGAAAGACATTTTCTATTCTTCAGAGACCTACTCCTTGGAACTGCAGTTCCCCAAGAAGATCAGTTGATCACTCCTTATTGTTGTCAACAAGATCACTTGCTTCAGTGATTTTCTTATAGTCTAGATATCAAAAAAATCATGAGGCTTTTGAATACTAGCTGCTATCTGGAAGCAAGTTTTGCTTACAATGTGAATTAAATTATAATGCCAGATTCAAAGGCTGAATACAGAAGAATTTGTATATGTCTAAGTTGGGACCATCCATAACAAATACTAGTATAGCAGATCTTGTTTCCCAAACCAACAGAGGCATTCACCTCTGTTAAGCTCAGTCTAGCTACATCTCTGCTACAGATGGATAGTACAAAAAAAGCTTTTATAAAAAAAAAAAAAAAAAAAGATGTTTCCCTTGGCAATATACATTCATTATAGTGCTTGCACAGAACTCTGACTGTGTGTCCTTTTGCTCGTTACTTGTTCTCCATGGAGTTATGATTAGTGTTAACATGACATCTCAGCGAGCTTGGCTGCTAGTCCCTTATTACAGGTTCTAAGCTGTAGCTGCAGACGAGACTGCAGTCTTATTAAGCACTGGCCGTAAGATGCATGCTAGGGAAGTCATAACATTTGTATTTATGAAAGAAAGAACAGTATCATTATCTTGTCCTGGAGCTCTCTCATAGCAAGGTTTTGCTGTGCAAAATTCTAACTGTTATTTCCTCCCTTTATCACACTTCCAAAATCTTACCTTACAGGCCACTAAAGTGGTTTGTATGAAGACTTGTTAAGAACTGTTCCCTTGCTATGATTTTCCCTTCAGGGCTGTGGATTGCAATGACTTTCTGTAAAAAAAAAGCAAATTAATTGTGATTATTTTTCAATGCACCTTCACTCCTCATACAAGCCATCATTAATTATTTATCTGTAGGCCATACAATTACCAATGGTGACAAATGCAAAGACAAGTCATTACCTAATACTGAGGCCTGTTTACCTCTTCAGCTCAAGGAACATTACCAGGCTGCAAATAGAGTTTTTTTCATGTTATACATAGGACAGGCTGAATTACAACAAAGCCTGGGGGAGGATACTAGTTTACACACAAGCATAGGTCATTTGTTTCCCCTAATAATGATGTTATAACACTTCTGTATATAGTAATACAAGGTAACAACTAAACATTTGCACATACCCAGTGATGAAGCAAGTGTGTGTGCACAACTAGTGGTTTTCATCACAGTCTTAAATATTCAGGCTCTGCCCGTTCAGGTTGTACATGGTCAAGTTATGTGACCTCTGTACAATGGCTAGTTGCCTTTTTTCCACAGCAGAACATGTCTGTTATCTTCAACATTCTTAAGGGTATTTCCTGATTAGAAATCTAACATCACCAGCTGTGGCTTCCTGATAACCTCACCATGCTCCAGGGTCATCTGAAGAGGTCACATACACATTTTACATAGCCACAGCTTGATAGTAAAATTCACATCTATAATGCTTTTTGCAGCATTTTTTTATTAATACCCATTTAATTACAGCAATGCTAATGGTGATCTCTTCAATTGTCAGAGTTCAGAGGCAGCCATAAGTACATAGTGTGACCACAAATGTAGGGGCCTTTCAAGATCTTCCTTTATGAGATGTGTGAGAGAGGCTCCCAGTCTGTCTGTCCACTGCCCACTCTGCAAAGAGATGCCCTGGAAAGGAAACCGAAGCCACCCTTCATGTCATGGATTTACCACATCCCACCACTATGTCACAAGTCACCATCTGCAGCTCCACCTCTGGCTCAGCCACATCACCTGGCTCCACAAAAGCCAGCCTCTGTCCTGTGACCAGAGGCCCCTTCCTTCCAGCACAGTCTTGCATTCACCTCACAGAGAGATCAGTAACTGGCTTGTTCACAGATGGCTCTCGTGAGAGTGGCTTAGCTTGGGGCAGGTTACTGCCCCCGCAGTAACTGCTACAGCAGAGGTCTGACCTACTCATTGGTCAGCTCCAGAACAGCTGTAATTTGCAGCCCGGATTTTTATGTTTTATAACCAAGATCTGTCACAGTTTTTAGGCCTGTAAAGGGTAAGGAAGGTTCAACGCACCCACTACATCCAACTGCGATATATTTGATGAGAGACAAGGACACATATTTGATGAGAGACAAGGACACAAGCAGCTCACTAATCTTCTTTCTCTCAGGCTCCTGCTTCCAGTTTGATTGCTTTTTCCAGTCAGAAAGAAACAAGATGAAACTCTGGAAGACTCAGGTGCTGCGGAATAGAGAAGCAAGGCAGGAACACTGCCCAGAGGAGACATGATGGGAGGTGCCCTGGAATGGGGAGGTAAAGAAAAGGAGCTTTGCTTAGCTTCCTTTCTCCTTTCTGTGAAGCTTCAAGAACCTTCCTCAAGATTACCTCTATTGGACTAGTTATCCTTAACAGGAAAAGTGAAGGATGCACTCCAGGAATTAGGTCATACACTCTAGCTTCCTAGCAATAAATAATGGAAAAAGATCTGAATGAAGGCATCATTAACACATGGGTGTTTCTTCTTCCTTAAAGCCAGGAAGTCCAAAGTCTATTTTTTTCTCCTACTCTGCTCTTGGGATTTTAACTATCTTGGCACCTTCAGAAACACTGGGAGGTTATCTTTTAATTGGCAGATTACATATTTTATTGTAAAATTTGACTATTAAAATTGAAGGTTTCTTTTTGTTAGCTAGTTTTTATTGATTAAAATTTCTCATGTTCCCCTGTTCATTCAACTTTGACAGAGCTGTGTCTTTTGGTCAATATCCATTTTCTAGTATCTAATTAACTTTTACTTGTTAAATTCAGATTTTATCAAGTCTGGTTTTAATATGGTTATTTTCAGGGAAGAAAAAAAAAAAAAGAGTGTAGATGTTTCAACAAATATTCATACACCGAAAACACACACTTCAAAACAAAATCCAAATTCCTCTCAGCCATCCTGGGCACCATGAAATGTTAATTACTTGGTGGCCATTAGTCTCATTTGCATCTGGACTATGCACCTCTACCCCATGTGTCCCAGTGCTTTTTAGTCAGCCTGGAAGACCCCTTGAGGTCATGTAGCTCTGCAGTACAGTCATGAATGGGAAGACTGCAAATACCAGTGCAAACAGAACACTCAATGATGCACTGGTCCTGTAGCAGAGCTACAGAGAAAATAATAATATTTGCAGATCCTTTACTTATACCTCTCTCTTCTCAGTATCGTGGAGTTATGAATTAGAACAGCATAAATTTGGAGGGGTTCTGTTTGAAAAAAGCTTAACCGAAGTCAGAAGAAAATGCACAGAAATTCAAGTTTTAAAAGAAGAAACTTCTAGAAGAGATATTCCTCTAAACAAAGCCCAAGTTAAGATGTCCCGTATCTGCAAATAAATAGGACTAAAACCGTTCTTAGCGAAAATCCTCCTCCAGGTAATCTTGTATAAAGTCTGATCAGGTTTACTTTAATAAGGCATGAAAAGTCTTTTTCAAAGTCAATAGCATCTTGTTGAATAGGACCTAATAGGAGCCTTCACTGATGACTACTGGCAATTGGCAATATGATGTGAGATGAAGGAACTGTGGGAACTTTTAAAACCATGTCAGCTTTCTCAGAAATGACAAGATATGCCTGTAGAAAAGTTGGAGAAGCAGATCTCTAGATTAATTGTTCCTACTGATGATGGCAGTCAAAATCAAGCCTATCAGAGGATCTTTGAAAAAAAAAACAAACAAATGAACTGTAAGTCTTGGGGTTTTACCTGTTCATTTAATTCTAAGGGACCAACTACTTTGGATCTTGTGTAAAACCTTGATGCATCATGCCTGTGACATTAGTCACATGAGGAGGAAAAAGTCTCAAGGGTCTTTACAGAGTACTTAAATGAGTAAGAACAGATGGTATTGCAAAAACAAACAAGCAACTTCAGGGTGTGGTACATGTAAACAAGGGGGAAAATGACAATTATGACAAACAAGAGATGGGTATGAATCACTGAAAGTTATGTGATGAAAATGCAGGTGGCATAAGCAAGAATTTGAAGCTTCCAGAAGAGGCAAGCAAAGAATAATTATCAACATTTTAAGATTTCAAAGTAATTCATCAATATTTTGAAACCATCAAACCATATCAAGCACAAATGGAGTGATTCTCTCCTTGAAAAGTCATGATAGGAGCTGAGATCAGCTGTGACTTCTTCCTGTAACAGTCACTAGTTTTCATCCCTGAGCTGAGCAAAGCCTGAGGAAATTCTTGGTTATGAGATTCATTATCTTCAGTCTGGGTAGTTAATTTATAACCACTGCTTTGCTCAAGGGCTGGCTGTTAGTCCTACTCTGTGCAACTTTGTGTGGGGTCTAGAGTAGATGAAACATGCTGTTTGCATAATTTAAAAATGTCTGTATGCATGTATTTTTTGTCTTAAACTTCAGCTCTTGGAATCCTGTGATTAAGGGAGAACCTTTAGTTCTTAATTACAATTCTTTATTGTCATGGTTTCAGAGAAACAGTTGAAAACAGGAACCATGAATGCTACGCACAGAATCCAATAAGACAAAACACACTTAGAAAGATATTATGATTCTAAACCACCACCATAGTGGTTTTGGTAATCCAATACTTATCTGATGATCAGAATGAGGCTTGTCCTGAGCAGCCTGCTCTGGCTGAGCTTACTTCAGCAGGGGAATTGGACTAGAGGGTTTCACGAGATGCCTTCCAACCTCATACCTTCTGTGTTCAGATATTTCACTATTATTTTAAAGGGGTTCATCTTATAAACAGTGAAGAGACCTATTGTTTTCTGTTGCTATGTGCCGATCATTTCTGAAACACTTCCCTCTCTGTGTGAGTGCACACACACACACTCTTCCTTGCAGACAAACACACACAGGGATGGTCCTTGCTCTTGTCTAGCGTATATGAATAATGACTTGGGTATAATAAAAAGCATAACTGGAATTTCTTTTAAATGCCTGTGTCAGAATGATAATGTGAGCCAATGTGAAGATGGCAATTCATTAATTCATCAATTCATCAATTGTCTTAAGTCAGTGATAAATGTGAAAAGTATGAATGTGCCAGTCCCACAATTCTCTTGAAAGCACTTTGTTATGCACCTCTGGTATGTCGAATTTCCATTGAGGGCGTAGTCAGATCTGAGAAATAAGCCTTCATATGCAAGTGCACAATCTCCCACTTGTGATCACGCCTCTCTGTGGGTCCATGAGAGGTGCAATATTTCAGAAGACTCTTAGGACACTGGCATACACTCCAACTCACCACTTTCCCAAGTAGCCATGTCTCAACGCGTCTTGAGTAGATCACCCATAGACCCTGAGCATTGTGAACCTGAAACACAGCAAGAGTTCTGTTGATTCGGTTGCATTATGTGCCCTATGAAAAAGATGAATCATACAGTACAACTTGCGTTTAAAGTAAGTAATCATACCTTGCCATTTTTCAAAATATCTCCTTCATGGTGTCTACCAGTAGCTTCAGAGCTTTAATGAAAATGTAAACAGTGGTCCCCCATGAATCACTAGTTTTAGAGCAACTCTTTCCAGCATTTCCATCTGCTCTGAGCACTGCGGCACTAAGAAGAGAGCCCACTTGCCTTTTATTGGTCTGATGCATGTATTTTACCAGGAAGATTCAGATTTTTTTTTTTTTAAATATAATAGTACGAATAATTGTTTTGAATGCAAATACCTCTACGAAATCCACTTGAGATCGTAATGTACTCATAGGGGATAGTAGCAAGGAAGTTTTATTCATATACAATTAAAAAAAAGTTTTCTTCCATTAAATGCTGTTTGATATACTAACTGCCCAGCAAAGAAATCCTGCAGGAGAGAGAAATGTAGGTACAATTACAAAAATCTTTGAGTTCAGAATCTGTGGGTAACATACTAAATACCAAGTGCCAGGACGATATTTTAAGATAATATAATACATTAATTGAAGTTGCTTCCACCTTCTTTTTATAAAAATGCTAAGCTATCACAAACCTCGTCTGGTAGGTGGGTGCTTTCTATTCATAAAAAAGCTGAGTGTTGAGGACACACTGATGAAGAATTGCTCTGCCAGAACCACAAGCCTCAGGAATGAGTGGCTTGCAGGGAGGGGTGGCCAGTCTTCGAGAAGCTCTGAGGAACATTTTTCACTTGCTGATCATCTTAAATGAATGTATTTTTACCCCTTCTCCCATTCAAAATCAAGGACACTATTTCAAATTCTCAAGTTCCACTAAATAACACACAGAAGGAAAAGCCACAACCTAAGACCAAATGTCAGCATCTTTCAGCATTTTCAGTAGCAGTTCTTTTTATCTGAAAAGCTACTCAAAGTGTTTAACACAGCTGCTTGAATTATTATTACTTATTTTCTTGCTATGTAAACTTAAACGCTTATTGAAGTTGGCCATAAAGAAAATACGTCTGTGGCTAAAGGAAACAGTCCTTAGTTTATGGACCAAGTATTTGCAAATGAATGTGCATCTGAGACATCAAGACTAACATTTCCCTGATGTATTATGCTGTGCACAGCAGTGCTTCAACAATGAACATATACAAAACCCACTTAGCTGGTACCTCAGCAGCAAGTCTGTGGCTGTAAATGCTACATTTGTTCAGCCTTCCAATAAACTTTTCATATTTTGCATCTGGAACAGTATCAACTTCATCTCGCTCTTCCACTAGGCCACTAATGTGAACGCAGTAATCTTTTTGAAAACCATCACTGGTAGATTTACTTGACATATTCCATGTATCCATATAGGAAGTCTTGCACAATGACATCTTCCTAATTTGCCACTCATCTAGTGTGCCTGTTCATGTCTTGTCATTAAACTGAAAATCAGAACAGCTCTTCTAGCTGCAAAGATAGCTTCGTTACTCTGAACCGTGTAAACTTGGGAAAGCAAAGTAGCATAGATTAACAAGAACCACAACATTAAACAGAACAACCAACATTTGTCTCTTGTCCATTCACATTAATCAAGTGTTAACAATGCATTCATAATAAATATTTATGGAATGCTTTCTCTTGCATCCTGGGAACACACTGTAGTTGTTCTTAACATGTGGCTAAAAGCCAAGTGTTTCTCGCAGACACACTACCATACTATTAAATAGTTCTTCAAGGTTTATACTGATGTGTGAAGTGAAATAGTCTTTCTGTTAACCAAGAACAATTAATAATATTAATAATTATTGATTATTAATAATTTCTGACAGTTATTTTTACAAACATTTATTTTTCCATGCAAATGCAGCTGTAGAATCACTGTAAGCTAGATGTTTCCCCCACTTTTACAGTAGATTTGTTTATATTTCTGGTCTATTGGCCATCTGAGTACACAGATTTGTATTGTAGTACAGGCAAGCTTCACAAAGAGGCATAAACACTTTTCCCAAGAGTCATTCTGCATTTTACCTAGTGACTGTTTCACACAAAACACAAAAACAGGCCGAAGAGGAACACCTGCCTTGACCTCCCCTCCAGGCTAAAAGTTCCAAACCTACTCACATATCCCTTCTCTATCCCTTCTTACTTCCGTGGCTGTTTTGTGGGAAGCTTCATTATAAAGCCTTGAAATGTGCTTCTCATCCATCCTACATCCAGATAGTGAAGATACAGAGCATGAGGAACAGCAGACATACCATGCTAGCTTAGTACTCCTGCATGATTTTGGAAGCATCACTGAAGCAACATACAGAAAAAGATAAAAGGTAAGAAAGTATGCATTCTTTATTACTCTGCTTTCTTCCTTAACTAGTTAGCAACTGACAACCATGTTATTTTCCCTAGAATGAACTTCCTGCACAGAAATTAAAATCAAGTCTAAAACAAGGTGGCTACATTCTAATTGCGAAAACCTCTTTTTCAAGGCAGGAAGGAAACAGGATGATCTCAAGACATCTGTGTGAGTCATAGCACGCTAATGAAAGACAGATGGGCATGCTTATTTGGCATGACTTTTTTAACTTCTCATTTGGTGTAACTATTCTCTTAGCTTTTTCCTTAATTACATTGACATGAGGTGAAAAAAGCAACAGGCCCCAAGATGTTTGACTTAGATTTGCCTTGATTTGTAAAACTGTTACAGGCAAATATTTCAGGATTTCATATGTTAGGACCAGATAAAGACAGAGACTAATATAAACCCATGTTTAGGACTCCATTTCCTTGAGTCACATTTTAAAAACATTAACTTGAGGAGGGGACTAGAAAATCTTGGATTTGGTGTTGTTAGTACTGAAAATCTGCTAAAAAGTTTGTCTGTCATTGTAGCTTCAAACTGTATTTTTAGTACTGTGTTTCACTAGCCTCAACATGAACCCACCAGAAAGCTATGCATGCATGGCAGAGCTGGTAGGCCCAGCAATAAGGTTTAAATACTATAATTTTCCATGAGCTGAAAGAGGATCTGATCAGTTCCACTGCAGTAGAAATGGGCTGCTATTGCTTAATCCTGCCTCAAGCACCAAGTTTTCAGCTTGCTAATGCTACTGAGAGGCTAGGCTGTTACTTAATACCCTGTTACCTACTAGCAGCATTTTTGTATTCTGCTCAGCGTGCTGCATGCTCCTCCCAGAAACACAAAACTAGCTCAGCTCCAGTTTGAGAGAAGAAAGGCTGTATCATACAACCAAGAGTCCACTGGGCAACAGATCCCCTTTCTTCAGAGGCAAGTCTGTGTCTGGACACAGATGTTTATAATTTTGTTCAAAAGCAGTTATGGGAAAGGAGAGGAGAGGAACAGGAAAAGGAAAAGGAAAAAAAGGGAAAGGGAAAGGAAACAAAACACCAAAAGATGAAAAAGAAAAGGAGAAAAATGTAATTTGTCCATGCTATCAGGAGGTGATAATCTTTTTTTTTATCTGAGTGATGACTGGGAAGAATGAAAATAGAAAGCCTCTGCACTGCAGCTGTGCTGCTCTTTGGCACTCCTCAGAGAGGGGTTCTTTGCAGCAGGGCTAGGGACTTGAACGGTCAAGATGCTTTACAAACAATAGGTGCTGTAGGAGCTAGAGATCTGCCACGCATAAATACTGCATCAGGGAAGGAAAGAGTACCTTCACCCTGGGAAGACCTTCTGGTCTAGCTTATTTATTTGGACTTCGCTGAGTGTACAGTCTTATATGGATGGTCCATGAATTCCAGGTCCCTGGTCTTTTTTAGCCTTTATAAATAAATAAATCATAACCCAGGAAAAGATTAGCAGCTGTTCTCACTGCTGCTAAGTCAGAATCCAGTCAACCAGTGTAGTACTCAAGGTTTCTCCTAGTTAAAAGCCTCTCAAAGACTGATACAAAATTAAAATCTCATAGTTGCATAAAGGAGCAAATCTGCTTCCAAGGGAATAATAACAAAAACTGTAGTGCTTGGCATTGTGCCATTCAGCAGACATTTAGTCAGTACTAGCTAGGACGCTGGGAACATTCACTCTTGACTGAGGTTTTGAGATTTTGCTCTAAAGTCTTCTACTAAATCCAGAGCTTGCAGAAATCTTGTGAGAAGTCAGGTCCTCCTTGCTGTTGGGAGAACATGTACACCAGCTCTATCGCTGAGTGAAGCTCTCTGGAGGAAGGGAAGAAAGTTCAATCTTTGTTCAGCCAGGAGGTTCAGACCCCTCCACAGATGCAGCTGGGGGCTGTGCACTGCCCCGTGCCCTGCCCTGCACAGCTGCATCTGGCCTAAGCAGGCAGGCGGGTCTGCCAGGAGCACAGAAAGTACCAGTGACTAACACTCGCCACTCACACCCTTGCATGACTTCCAGACGGAGTTAGACAACACTGCATTTTTCTGGTGTTTTATCTTGCCATACCCTCACTCGCTTCCAGAGGGTAATTTTTCTGACATGTTGCTTTTTCTTATTTAGCATTTGATCTTTTGGAAAAAGTCAGCATTTGGTCCCCAGCAGGCAGTTTTAGGACAGCTGAAGTGCTGTCTTAACAATCATAGATGAGCTGGTTATATCACACAAAAGCCACTTTGTGTCATGACTAATCTTAGATCCTCCCTATTTCTTATGCAGAGACCAGCCGTGTTCCTTTATACACAGAGAATTAAACTCTGTGTCTGTATTTTCTTCTGGCTTTTCTGCCGGACTCACTCAGAACAAGCAGACAAGCTCAGGAAGCAACACAAGGACAACACCAATAGCACTTGTTATCTACCTTGCAGGGGCCTCTTTGCGTTGCACAGCATGACCATCCCTGGCACAGAAGGACCACAGGAGCTCATCTTCTTCCCATAACTGCACCTTCAGTGAAGGGCCCTTTTTTTTGCTCCCTTTCCCACAGAAAGTTTCCAGTTAGTGCAAACTCTGGACTGCGCTTTGCTGCCAACAGTGATTTTTTAGCTTACTGTGTTTTTCTGCATGTTCAGGCTTTGGTAGAAGAAGCAGCACCTTTGTCAGGTGTGTGAGTATCTCTACAAATCTGTGTTCTCTACAACGGTCCTGACTAACATCTACTGTGGGATATTCCTCTTCATGAGTACAGCAGGTGGTGTTCCAGACTTCTACCTGGCCTTTGCACTGCTGTAGCCACATATATGCAAACGCCTGATAATTGTAAGACAAACCTCAGAGGAGGTAAAGTACTGCCTGATTTATAAGCTCGTTATTCTCTAAGTTAAACTAATGTACACACAGTTGTTCTGTTCCCAGGAAGCCATACTCATTATGAAACACAATTCAAATATGAATAATTAACCTCTTCTATTGTATCCAATTTGGGATAAAACAAAGCTACAAAGAGGAAATAAAGTCTAAACAAATACATAGATCCTACTGAAATAAAGACCTCATTTCTAGTTTAATTCTGAGGGGACAACTGTCCTGCAGCTTCTGCTGCTATGAGTAAATCTGTCCTGCGTCTCCCTTCACTGACAGTACCGCTTTCAGAAATAAAACTTCTTGCTTTGGTTACAGCTCACTATTCACATGTTTCTCTGAATATTTTATGAAAGTAACATCAGGTGTTTCCAGAGGCACTCTTTATGGCTGCCTTTGCAATTACAGAGCAAGTCTCCTAGACACTATTTTCTCCTTACTTGTGTAGATGGAATCCGTATGTAATGACCATGCCTTCAATTTTTGAGCATCTCTGACTATATTTACCTCAAAGGACAGACATACTCCACAGCAGGAGCATAGCATATTTTGATTGCCAGTCACCCTGATTATGGGAACTCTTGAAAAATCCTGCAACTCGCTCCCATGCCTAACTTTCCAGGAGAGATAAGTATCTGGGTCTTCACCTGACTCCATACTGGGATGGTGTGAAGCCAAGGGGTGGGAATCACTCCCAGGCTCCCTTGGGAGAAATGTAGCTTGAGAGACTATTGAAGGAAATTTTTTCATCTCTTTGAGAAGAAACTTCTACAAGTAAAGTGGGTTTAAGGAGTTTCTCCCATTGTTCATCAAGAAGTGCATGTTTTCACAATTCAGCTATGTTTCTATTGTGCTTCTCTCTGCATATGCTTATCTTTGCTTTCCCAAAGACAGACAACAAGAGTAACAAGATGTAATTTGCACTTGAGGAATTAATACTGCTTTTTTCCAGGAACACTAGCAGAAAAGCCCTTGCACTGCATCTATTATACATTAAACAGTAGGGGAGAAAAGTGCTGAAGAATCTGAAGGGTGGTCCCCTGTGCCAGTGTCTTCTCTGGACTGGTTTAAGTTCTGTTGTCATTGATTTAAGTTTCCTCAGATTGCAGCTCCATAACATAGCTCTACTTCCAGTGGTCACTTCTGAGGATTTGGCTTTGCAGGCAAGCTTTTAGCGTTCCTTCTCAAACCAACAGGAGGGCTGGGTTCCTTCCCCAGTCCCTCAAGGACCAATGCCTAAATCTCTTTCAGAGCCTTCTTCCAGCATGCTCTTTAATTCAAATAAAAGCTGTACTTGTATTTTTCTTCCTGATGTTCTTCAAGACAGTAGAGGCCACTTTTACTCAGTCAACAGCAGGAACCCTCTTTCAGCCCTACTCTCCTCTGAGATGTATTTAAGCAACCAGTCAGCTGCTTTGAACAACTGCACAATGTTAAAAGCAAAGAAAATGTTTTAAATACTATGCTAATCCTCTAGAAGTAATTAGAGAAGTCTAATCAATATAAGAAGACACACCAAAGATGACTGCATATGTGCTAGAGAAAGCGAAATCACAAGTACAGATATTCTAGCCCAGAATTTATAAGACAGATACAGAAAGAAACCATCTGAGCACTATGGGACTGGCCTTAGAGCTAAAGATCTGAAGATTTTTTTTGTCTTTAAACCAAACATTTTGTAAACAACAGTTATTTGGGACTAGCTTTGTTAGTAAGATTCACAGCAATTTAAGAATAAAAACGTTCAATATCCTGAGGATGGAATTGCCCCATTTTTTCTTCAGTTCCTTTTTCATACTGCATTTAGTCAAAAGATTACAAGTCCAGAACAACAACTACAAAAAAAATCAAAATTTTCAGCTTCAGTTGTTCACAGCACAAACTATGCTGACCTTTTCCAGACAATTACATAACCCAGCAATGATAAGCAGTAGGGAACCCTACTGAAATACAACCCACGGCTTTTGTATGTGTGCATGCTTTTTTTTTGGCCCACAGTTACTGGCTACACTGAAAAAGATTTTATGAAGAAAAACAACAGATATGATAAATGCCAACAGAAATCGGCTTCCAAATATGAACAGCAAGTATAACCACAGCTGAA
Source organism: Coracias cyanogaster (assembly GCA_033124195.1). NCBI lineage: Eukaryota > Metazoa > Chordata > Aves > Coraciiformes > Coraciidae > Coracias > Coracias cyanogaster. The sequence continues at coordinate 3,491 of JAVSBS010011437.1, read as the reverse complement.
TCCAGCATTTGCTTAATACACCAAGGATGGTCCGAGACATCTTTTATCTCTTATATTCAACTCAAACTAGGCGTGCTAGTAAAACCCCATTAATCTGTTTCATGAGTCATAGGCATCTTTGTTCTGTGCGCTTTGCTGACAGTTTCCTTTATCTGAGGGTGGAAAATGTGCTTTGTATAATGTTTCAACTTGTGTGTAAGTTCTCTCTGGCACAGCGCATGTGCCCTACCCAAGAGAATGTGTTTTCCTTTACCACACGTCTACAGCTGAAATGAGCTGAAGATCTCGAGCAGGAAATCCCTTAATGTGAACCACAGAGTTGTGCTTGGGTAGTGTCTGTAGACAGTCTAGGTTACAGCTTCCCACAGATCCTATTGCTCACATATGCTGTGCCCACTGCGGTTTTCATTCCTCTTTTCTTGATTTTTGCAAAGAAATGGAAATAACTGAGTAGGCCTTTAGTTGCTTAGTTTTTTAACATATAGGCTAGACAGCTGTATTTTAACAAAAACAGTAATAATCTAATGTTTGCTTGCTGGGTCACCAATACAGTGATTGCAGTTGGGAAGTAAGTTATGTTGGTTTTTTGTTACCAGAAAGTTCCTTTCTGTGTCAACCTCTCCTCCACAGTTTGGAGAACAGATTTCAGTTACCTGCTACTATTCTTTACTTCTCCAGCAAGAGCATGCATTTCTGAGACACTCCCCAAATAGTGCATGAGGACAGCAACACAAATGAATTCTTTTTTTAAGTGAAAAGAGACTTAAAGACACAATCAGTAATGCACGCATGGCCACACAAAAATGCATCTGCCCCTCCTTAAAAAAAAAAAAAAAAAAGCCCTACTTCAGCTTCTGAAAGAACATACTTGTGAGGATATATAGTTAATTATTTTCTTCCACTCTACCCTTCTCTACTAAGGAATGTTTTTGAGCTCTTAAATAGCTCCACCCAAAATTAATGCTGCTGAGTAAATCAGGGGTCTGCAAGCCAGATGCCTGAGAATTTGACCAATTGATCAAGTGTTGATTTTTTACCTTCCCATATGGTAAAATAGAACATTTGAAAAAGGATGTAAGCTTAAATTTACAGTCTTCTGTTCTTAAGTGGTACTAGTTGAATAACTGTTGATAAGTATATCAGGTTGGTTTTGTGTATCATTTCCACCTTTTATACTTGTAAAATCCTCTATATCATTATACAAATGCCTCACCAAAGAAATGCTGATAGCAAGGAAGAAGACAATTTATGGTATACTGTGAATTATGCCAGTAATTAGACATAACTGGAAACTAGGAATATGTTAACTGAAGAGGGAAAAGGTTACAATGCCATTAGTTTTCTGAACAAGTAAATGCTGCAAGTCATGCACCAATCTTCAACAGTGCTATACAAAGTTAAAAGAAGTTATATAAAAAGTTAAAAGCAGTTGTATGAATTATTATTTTTAAATAAAGAGGAAGTGACATGTGCAAGAACAGCACAAATATGACATTCAGCTGTTGCCATGTGAGGACAATAAAACAGTAGAACTGGTGTGCTGAGCTGATGTTTTCTTTAAATCCCATTGTGTTGAGTTTTAAAACTTACTGCAAAAGCACTGGGCCCGGACAGAACTTGTCAGGTTTGATGCATGTTTGTCCAGTGCTTCACCCTCCTCATGCATCCTCTCCTGCCCAGCATTATTTCTGAAGCAGAAAATTCATTACTGTAAGACAAATAGATAAGCAAAGCTCAATTTTCCTTTTCATTAGCCAGGTTTAGGATGTGAATACTAGGGCTGGTGAGTAGAGTTAATGAAGCAGAGAAAAATGCTGTGGATCTGAAGATGTTTCAAAACATTTTCAGATGTGCTCAAGACAGTAAGGAAAAATTTCTGCTACGTAATTCTCGGTGCTGTCTTCATCAGCGCAGAGGAGGAAGAGAAAGCAGGCTAGGAAGCTGTTGTAGAGAGTGGCTGGTAGAGGGCAGAGGAAACTCAACATCTCTTCTGTATGAAGTTAAAGCTCTGGAAATCAAGGGGTTGTTGTTGTTGCTATGTCAAAGAAACAACACGTACATCTGGGTTTTCTGGTGGTGTCAGTTTTGTGCTGCCCAATCCCTCCAGCACCAGAATGTAACAAGACACAGCTGAGGCTCGGTGTGGTACATGCCCCTGCTAACTGCACAACCTCTGTCAAGATGCTGCAATAAAGTTTTGGTCAGTTTTTCAGCTGTGTTAACTTCGACTGTGAAGGCTGAAATGTCGCCTTCCTGTTTCTGTATCCAGGAAGACAGAAATTACTTTTATGCCACCTGTGGTCTGCTCAAGTCATCCACTGCATCTGCATTGGCTGCATCCAAGGATTGCACTGAGAACATTTTAGCTTGTTAAAAAAATTAGAGCTAAATTCTGAACGTTTCAAGGGTGGCAGTCCACTTGTAAAGCCATGGAAAGAAACAAAAGGAAAAGAGTCTGATGTGTTTAAGATCACAAGCCAGGAACAGAAACAGAAATCTCAACTATTTAGCTGCCTGTTTGCGTCACTAAACAATGACTATCTTTGATCAAAACGTAGAAAGTCCCCTTTTGAATCATTACACAAACCAGAAATAATTTTGTGCATTCTGTACTCTAATATAAAGACAGTGGCACTCTGTAGGACTTGGTTATTTTAATTATAAAAGTACAGCTCATTCCCCATAGTCACATTCCCTCACAGAATATACACAGAGAGGCTAAATGCACTTCTCTACTTTTCTGCTAAAGTTCATCTGAACCATAGGCCAGAGCTGTCACTAGAGCCTCCTTACATGCTAGTCTCCTGTAGGAACCCCTGCTAGCAGGATGCATCTGGAGGGAGGGGACTGAGGTGGCAAATGTATATTTGTCACTCAAAGCACAGAAATGTACACACAACTAGTTCTTACTAATGCACAGGAAGAAAGAAATTATTCATTTATATAGTCTTACGTAAATGTAAAAAGATTCCCCCTGGCATATATACCAGCAGATGTCATCTAGAACTGGGGACCATCTATAGTAATATATATAATTATGGTAGAAATTACCTGGACAGATCCATAAACTTTACCTCTCTTCTATGATATGACCTGATCAACAAGGTATGTTCCACTTTATCAGCTGCTTTTAAAATCCTGAAGTCTGTCACTGCACACTAAACAGTGCAGACTGAAGGATAACAAACCATCTTAATCATTAGGGCTTGGCCTATTTTTGCACAAAAAAATTAGATACAGCATAGCCAGTAGCAATGCAAGACCTCATCAATACACACATTTGTGCTTTTGATCCCTCCTCTCATATCGCCATGTATGAAAGGCCAAAGCCCTCTTAGAACTAAAACTGGTGAAGGAAGTGAAAGGAAACAAAAAGGGCTTCTTCAAATATATCAGTAGCAAAAGGAAGAACAAGGAAAGTGTGGGCCCTCTGCTGAATGAGGTGGCAGCCCTGATAACCGAGGATGCAGAGAAGGCAGAGTTGCTGAATA